>JAQIUQ010002008.1:475000-614310 GCA_030378365.1 Hybognathus amarus | reverse complement strand
TCAATATTCTTTGGTTCAGTTACGTATTGCTGTACTTTTAATTTTCAGCGTGTTATTTGTTACAATTTAAGTTAATATATTTACTAAATTGCAACTTCATCAGTACAAATGTGTAATTACAAATCTATTTAAATACAAGAAATACAAGTAAAAATTACGCTTACCAGTACACTTTTACCATATTTCAAGATTATGGGCTAAAAAAAGCCCTCTAAAGTTCAGCTAAGTGCTAGTAATTTAATTGTAACATTACATTCAGTTTGCACTTTTATCCATAATAAGTCCCCTTTTTAGAAGCATGCTAAAGTGCACTTCTTTTTCACAAGGGGAAATATAGCACATAAGTCATTTTATTTGTGTTTTTCTGTCCTTTTTATAGCAAACAGTCATGGTAAATATGAAAAGAGTAGCCTGAAGATTCTTCCCCTTTTGTTCCACCTTCAAAATAACAGAATGCAGGTTTGGAACGAACATATGAAGCCATTGCAACCATTAGAGTCAGATGCATTGCCCCACAACTTCACAGTTCACACAGGCCTTTTCTGCTCATTGGAGACTTTATTTTCCCAAGTGGGCAAAAAAAAGACATGTCACACATGTTGAGGCACACACACATGTGCCCCACTTGCACGTCCACCCTACTCCAGCCCAATCCATGCACCTCTCAGAGCTGGCTTCCCATCATTCATTCTGACCCCAGTGCCTCATGACCTGCAGACTGCTAGGGAAAAGCATGACCTCAGGCAGTGTGGCGCCAGGCTTTACTGCAGACACCTGACCTCTAATACAAGCCCACCCCAATGTGACAGTCCATGCCACCCATGAATGCAAGAAACCAAACACAACTGTATTTATGATGCTTATTAAGTTAATAATTGCTAGAAATTTGTTGGTGGTACTGTACCAGCCACATTTCACCTAATGCCCCTATTATGACACTTATTCATTTATGGCTATGCTGTTTGTATCACATATCTCTATTCTTAGCAAAGTGCAAAGTCGCAACAGTATCCAGTTAGACTGAAGAAATGTCTCTGTTTCCAAACTGATTTAATATGTCCATTTAATGCTGAGTAAAGTCATAGGAGATCTAAGTTGTGGGAAAGTGATTATGGGTAAAAGCGTATGATGTAAAAATAACAACACACATTCCCTCGCAAACGTAATAGGGACACTATACAAACAACCAGGACCGCGGCTAACAAATAATTGTGACCTTGAGGACAAATCAAGGGTAAATCATGCAGCGTTTCTGTTAATAAACAAACACAGCCATGGTCAATGACTCCACACAAGGTTGCTTGTGGGTAGAATAATTATTCACTTTGACGATCCTCAGCACAACCTGAGGGTGGGAAATATGTCTCAAATCCTGTGTCCGAGCAAATATTTATGTAAGTTCAGTTTCAGTGCTATATGAATCGTTAGAGGAGAAAGCGTAACAGAGAAGAACCACACACATACAGTATTTGAAGGCCTATTCTCTGCCTCTCAAGCGTCAGTACTGGGATAAAACCATTTCGTGGTTGCATTGGAATTGTCATTACATATACGTCCTCCAGGTGGTGCTACACCCTTAGCCTGATTTCAAATACATTTTTCATATCATACATGCTTCACATCAACATTAACACTACACATATAAATGGACTTACCATCATTTTTGCTCTTTCCCCCTTCTTTGGGTATGTGGGCAGCCTATCGGGACAGAGAAGTGACAGTTATAAGTGAACGGATCGCACAGAACAAGTTACAATCTGACCTATTTTTGTACGCCACTGAAACAAACCAATAATAATGCTTGGGAAACTCTCAAAAGGGAACATTTCCTTGAGTTTTCCATAACCAAAAGCACTTTAATTATGCTACACATGATCAGAATCTAGACAAATTAGTTGCTTATTATATCAGTAAGGGGTTTGCAGTGGTTCTCAACCTTTTGGCCTCCCATTGGCCAAGAAAATAATCAAAGACTGCTGCAATGATGAAAAAGCTGCTTGTTTTCCAGCTTTTAATTAACACAAACTTGCAGTCTCAATAGATAATAAACAGTAGTTAATTTCCGATTCCATTATTGTGTATAGCCTTTTAATAATAACATTATCTCTGCTGAGGGGACTAATTAAAAGCAAGAAAGATGATGTCATTTTAGGTCCATTGTCAGAACAGATAAAAATCGAACTTTTTGGGGTAGGCTACAACAGCTAGTCAGTGGGTCAGTGCCTTCAAAGGTACACCCACCAATCCCCTTCAGCATTAGTATTGGTATTTTATGCATTATCAATCACATATTAGTACCTTGGTGTACAGCCAATGTAATGAACTAACATAGGCTAACCACACTTGACTTTTTCAGAATTAATTTGGATTAAGTTAGACTCATTTAAAATAATTTTAAGTAATTGAGGCCCCATTGGAAATGGGAGGGGTGGGTGCTTGGAACCTTGAGAACCACTTTGCTTTCTACTTTTAGAATGTTTTTAAAGAGAAATCTCATCTCTCATCTTAGTAAGTGAGTCAACTTGTCATTCGGAGGCTTCAGAGAGCCAATGATTCTCCTCCTACAAATTCAGAGTCAGACTGTCCTATTTTCCCGCCTACAGATCGTCTCGCTCGCTCGCGATCGGTTGCTGGTTGGTCGCATAACTGCAGGTGGTGAACTGGCGCAACAGCTCTCGGTGTTGCGTGAGAATCTCTCCGGTTTGCCTCACAGACCATCTGCTTCATATCTAACCATACATTTTTCACACTCAACCAACAAATAAACAAACTAACAACGGTAATTTATCTCATACAAATGTTCCACCGACATCAAATATAGGCTACGTGCACTGCCGAATCACTATTCAAGTAAATGAATTAATAAGGCGGGAGACAAAGAAACGAAGGCGCTCAGGTAATATCTTGTATTCTCGACAATAAAGCAGTTGGTTATATATTTGTTAAAGTGTTAAAGTATCGCGAACACTAATACAATAAATAAAGACGATGTTCTGACTAATTCGTCATAAGAAATTACATTCAGACAGATTAATCAAGAACAGAAAAGGTTAACCATTTTAACCTCCCGTGTGAAGCACGTACAGTAATATAGACCAATCTAATGTCTCACATAACTGCTTTAACTGGAAATTCGCATTTATTAAGCAAAGTATTTGCCTTAACTGAGATTAAATCCCTATAGGCTACATCTGAGGACAGGAACAAGACGGACGGCCACATTGTTGATAATTAGCTATTCCTGACTTGACAGATATTTGTTTGGAGAAACTAACTTTTAAGCAGGACATTCCACGTGAAACTTCGGGTAACCTAGTGTATAAAGGGTGTAATGGCACCGGGCAGATGCGTCCTCGTGCGTGAATCTGACTACACATTAATAAAACAATTTAATTTTTTTTTTAATTTCTATATTATCTCTTTTCAAACTCGCCAAATTGCATATCCCTTACCTTTACAGCAGACAGATGAAGGAGAGCTGCAAAAAATAATTGTATCGAATAAACAACAAAGTTCATGATTGTAATTCCAGTGGTGTGTTGCGATGAGCGTCACTGAACAGTCTTTGGCTCTCAAAAATATTAAAAGCGAAGCTGTGGAATATGAATGAACCGTATGATATCGTGGGTCAAAATAACAATTCCATTCTGCCCTTCAGGACCGATGCACCTGCGTCGAATCCGCTAAAATTAACTTATTGAACGTCCCCGCTCCTCCAGAAAATATAATAATATAAAGCTAATAGGAGTAAAAAATGGTCCTCCGCGTATTTCGCTTTTAAAATCCACAGTATCACGGGAAGCCGACTTTTAATGAATCGAAATCCAAAACGTCAGATGCAAAACAAAACAACAACAAAAGTTTTGTATACTTCCAAGCGCAACCTCCACACTGCACGCGCGACTAGGACCAGAGAACGGCTTCTGCGCGTATGATTATCACCAAGCGCAAGACATTACACGTGCCGGTATAAAGTGATCCAATAATGGCAATCCCTGGTTCAAGAGCAGCACACGTTTCCGTCTTTCCTCGTCTTATTTCCGCAATTGAGTTGGCTTTTCTTGTTTCATATCGGTGTGGATGTTATCGCGCAGTACGGGGAGGTCTTGTCACTTTGCGCTCGCTCTGTCTTTCAGCGCTTCTGCTGCTCAATGCTGCAGATCTTGAGAGAATCACTCACATGGGGAGGGCGCTGATTGGCCAGGGCTCGGGCTACGTACATTATGATGCGAACTGCATAATGCCCTTGTGTGGGCTATTCATCTTCATATAGCGCAAAAATAGGTTGGACTTACACTAAAGCTTTTCAGTTGTATTAGCCTACAGTCTCAGAATGTCCTATATTTCCTCATACATCTTCTATTTCGTTTTGTACAGGTTTGAATCACTAAAAGGAAGGCTGTGACTCTTCATGATTGTTGATGGATGTTAACCATAGCTAGTCTATTTAGACTCTAGAGGTAGCAACTTTAGGCATTGTGGAAATTAAGTGATAACACTTTACAATAAGGTCCCATTAGTTAAAAGGATAGTTCACACCCCCAAAAATAAAACTTCTGTCAAGTTATTACAAACCTGTATGAATTTCTTTCTTCTGGTGAACACAGAAATTTTGAAGAATATTGGTAACCAAACATTTGGACCCCCATAGTATCAATGGGGCCCATCGAACGTTATTTAAAATGTCTAGTTTTTAACAAACTTTGGTTAATGCCTTAACTAACAATGAACATTGTTTCAAGAACATTAGTTTCAAAATTAGTTTCAAAACTTGTTTTAAAGGAATATTCTGCTAATGTAGAATCCAACTGGTTAATGAATGTAATGCAGAGGTTACACAAACCATTAGTTAACTGTTAAGGCATTACACTGGAATCCCTGTGATAAACATTTAAACTATACCACAATAATATTTACAGTCTTCTAATATTACAGGTTCACATGCATTGTAAATGATGCCTACTTTATGTCCCATCTTATAAACGTGTGTAAACATGAAAATATGTTTTGCTTTTACGGGTGCCAGTAACTCATGTCTTCAGCGGTCACAGATACCTGTCCTTGGCAATCATGTCATATTTTGAAACCTGCTGGAAGAAAAAAAAACCTATCTTGGAGTACATGGATCATGGATGAATGAAAATTTGAGCTGATGTTTACTCCCTTGTGGCGGGCAGTAGGAAGTGGCAGGGGGTAATACTAGGGCTTCCAAGTTCCCATGAGTACAAGCTGCTGAGAAAATCTAATTCAGCCAACTGAAAGACTCAAGGATGGCGCCCCAGTAGAAAGATGGGAGATTTAGACGTACTTTAATTTCCCTTCGAAATCACCCTGACCTCTTTCTCACACACATACACACACACGCACAAAACTCATTCCCCATGTTCCCCTACACAGAGATGGGTCATGCCCTTCTCTCCCACGGCGCTCCAAGTCAGGCACTTTACTCTGTTACTATGGTTGCCAGCCACTTAAAAGTCTCCTTCTCTTGTGATAAGTGTAATAGGGTGGGTAAAATGTTTCTCGCTGTGGAACTTTTTGGGCTGCAAAATCTGTAAGTTGTTCCAAACCTGTATGAATTTCTTTCTTCTGGTGAACACAAAATAAGATATTTTGAAGAATGTCGGTAACCAGACATGACTTCCAGAGTATCAATGGGGCTCATCAACTGTTTGTTTACCGATGTTCTCCAATGTATGCTGCAAAATCTGTTAAAATGGTCAACCATGCACTCGTGCTTTGGCACAATAACAGTAGGTATTCATTGATAAATGTCATCCTGGAGAAAAACAGATTTCATTTAATGAATTAGCTTTTAGTAAAACTTTAATAAGCATGTTTGGGGACTATCTAAAAAGAGACCCAACAGAATACAGCCACAGCCTGTGAGGCAAAATCATGTTTCCCAATGCTTCTTAATTCAACTCCAGAGAAAATGTATATTTTTCTAGTAGAGAAGAAAAAGAGTGTGTATTTATATAAAGAAATTAAATTAATTCATTTATTTGAGAAGAACAGGTACTTGTTCTGGTTTTACCCATAGAGGGCACTGTGTAGACACTGCTTAACATGCTGATAAGCTAAAGAAATAAAGAATTAGCATGTTCTGTCTAAATATTGATCATGCTTAGAGTGTGTTTGGTAACACTTTATTTTAGTGTTCTTGTTACACACGTTACATGTAGTTACTGTAGTAATTACTATAAATTATGCATAATTACATGCAACTAACCCTAAACCAAACCCTAACTCCAGTAAGTTAAATATTATTACTCACCACAAATGTATAATTACACTAACACAGACACCTTAAAATAAAGTGTAACAGTATGTTCAATGTTACTGTATAAATATGTAACATCAATAGAATCCATGCCCATGTAATTCAGCAAATCGCACGCCGCAATCGACACAAACATAAATGTATTCAAGAGCATCAGTGACATAATATATTTAAAAGCACATCATTTTGTATTCAGATACTCACTATACAAACAAATATAACCCAAAAGAGACACTGGTTTGGATATTTATTTTATTTGTAATGTAAATGGGTTGAATAGGAGAACATGCAGAGACACAGCAGATTGTAGCATCTCTTGCTTGAATTAAAGTCATTTAGTTGCATTTTTATGTCATTTGCTCAGTAAGGGCTAGACATATGTTCATGGTTATTTAAACTCAATCTGAATGAGAACGAAAGTGTACAGAGTCCTTTTAAAGTTACACCAGATAAGTTAGGATTAACGTTGCGTCTTTGACTGGGTAATTCAAGGACGATAATCTTCCTGTCCTTAAACCACAGTTTACTTTGGTGGTGTGATTTTGAACCTTTCCAATCTTGAAACCAACATTTGGAAAACCTTTTCCTTTCCGTTCTATCTGAACACCTTTTGACCTTTTGCCCTAAAAGTCTTGTTGCTCACTTAAAAGGACAGTTCACCCAAAAATGAATTCTGTCATTAATTACACACCCTCATGTTGTTTTAAACCCGTAAGACAACACAAATAAATATATTTTTGATGAAATTAAGAGATATCTGTCCCTCCATTTAAAGACTATGCAACTACCACTTTGAAAGTTTATAAAGAAGTCGTAAAACTAATCCGTATGAATTGAGCGTTTAGTCCCAATTTTAGTCCCTGAAGAGACACGTTCGCTTCATGTGATGAACAGATTAAATTTAGGCTTTTATTCACATATAAACATTCACATAACAGTTGTGGTAAATGGAAGCTCAAACATGTTCACTTGATGTGCAGGAACCAATGAGATTTCTTCTCGTTTTACGTAGCCCATTTGAGCTTCAGCAAGAACCAATGATGTTCACTCGTGTCACGCAACACGTTGAGCTTCTTCAAGAGCCAATGAGGTTCATTCTTGTGTTACGCAGCATGTTTGAACTTCAGCAAGAACCAATGAGATTAGTTCTTGTGCGTCAAGCAAGTTCGGTTGAGCTTCTGTTCATGCTCTCTGATCAATGTTTAGGTAAAAGCCTAAATTAAATCTGTTCATCAGAAAATTTGGACAAAGTGGTAGTTGTGTAGATTATCAATAGATGGACAGAAATCTGTCAGATTTCCTCAAAAAGAGCTTCATTTGTGTTCTGAAGATGAACGAAAGTCTTACAGGTTTGGAAACGACTGTGAGGGAGAGTGAATGATGACAAAATTTGCATTTGTTAATTTGTATTGTTCTAATATACGGATACACACTCTGGAATAGATTTGATTTTTATAATATATTTTGATTAAATCTTAGGATGTGGGTCTGTATCTGTGTCTGAGTCTCCTGCTCAATTTTTGTAAAAAGTGATTTTTGAGAGCCTTACTCCAGCCAAGGTCTGTCCCCAGGTTTATCTGTCACCTTGTCCAATAGTCTAAGTCTGAGAGTATTATGTCTCTGCATTGGGTCTGATAGTTTCTGACACAGATTGGAGGACACACTTAGATAATTCACACCACGAGTATCCGTAAGCGTCCCGCTCACAGCTGCAGTCCAAATAAAAAGCAAAGCCAGAAAAGATTGCTAAGTGAAATTAAGCCAGATATCCGAACCTGTTCGCTCGGGACTGGATACATCTACTTAGCTGACTCTTGATCTTGCAGGACTGACCCTACCCAATGTTTTAACTACTGACCTATCCTCACTAACTCTCCTCCTTAATCCTAAAAGCCAGTTTGAGTTCTTTAAGACGTCTCACATGCTTTCTGTGAAAATATTTTGTCTGGGCCCCATTTCCAAGGGAGTCACAATGATAACATGAGCTGCTGCAGATCAAGACAGAGCTTGCAAACGCATTGCATAATAATGGAGAGACTTACACCGAGGAAGACAGGGTCAGCGAGGACCTGAAGAGAGCGAAAGAAAGAGATGCTAGATCGGGGAAGTTCCTTAATTCAGCGTTGAAATGACGTGAGCAGGGGAGACGTGGTGAACTCCTGGTACCAGGATTTAATTGAAGAACAACATGCAGGTTCATCTGCAGCGTAAAAGCCTCCCTAGGTTTTGCTGATGTCAGGACCATGTTAACGTATGGCAGAGAAACTTAATGAGCCCTGTCAGCATCAACACCCACACTAAACACACACAGGCCTGCTGGAGTAGTTTGTTGAACTGCAGCTGCTGCATAAATACACAAGCTTGACTCTTTCACCGATGATAATCATGTCACACAGACGTTTACTGGGCTCATGGTTCAAAATAATAAGAAAAAAAGATTAATGCATTCACATGTTTTGTATAATCAGTAAAACAGTTTAACTAGTTGTTGGGATGTTTTCAGAAAGATAGTTCATTCAAGCTCTAAAAATATATAGCATACAACAAAGAACCGTAGTTTTTGTAGCTAAAGCAGCTAGCATTCCCCCTAATATAGTAAAAAGGATAGTTCACTCAAAAATGAAAATAAACTCATATACAAAATATACACAAAATGTCCGTTCACAGATATCTGGAAGAATGTCCATATAATGGAAGGCAATGGGTCCAAAACAACACTCTGTAGACTGAAAGATTTCGAGAGAAAGAGTTGCTAAATTCAGACTCTTAAAATATCTTCATTTAAGGCTATTTCCACCAAGTGCTTTGTATGCAAATAGTGGCAGATATTGTATGCACATCAGTGTACTGCTCAGCACCTTATTTACAGTTTACAAATATTTTGATAATTTTTTTATTTAAAATAAACTCTCACCAAGCTGATGTACGAGTATGAAAAGAGAGAAGAACCAAACTGGGTTGGTTGATTGTGTCAAAAGTTAAATCCACTGTGTCCTAACCAGATGTAATGTAATAACATTTCAGTTACAAGCAAATTTGTCTGTCCAAACCAGATGTGACACGACAAGGAGACACAACTAAATCAATCAAAATCACATCCGGTCAGAAAGCTTATTCAGCTTTTCTGAACTTTCAACAAAATGGAGACATAACCAATGTACACTCAAATAGACATGCTGGGTTGTTTCAACCCAAATTTGGGTAATATACACAGACTGTAAAAAATATGGACAAAGCGTCTGTGACGTCACCCATAGACTCTCTGAAGAACGCATTTGAGGCTGTTTATGGGGGGTATGGGCGGCGCCATACTGGAAAATGCAAAATACAAAAAGTTTCAGAAAGGATACAGAGGTGGTATCATGTGTTGTGTCAGATCATGGCCGAGACGTCAAATTCACTGGGCGCAGCCCGTTCTCACCTGTCAATCAAAGTTAACCGGCCTTATTTACATACATTTTATATCTAAATACATGATCTAAACTAACGAGTTAAAAAAAAATTCACCCCCCTCACAGTTGTCAGGCACGCGGAACATATTGAAGATTACAATAAAAGTCCATGGGACCAAACTGTAAACATATGAATTTCTGCTGTGAAAACGGAGATTTTAACATGACGTCTATGGATATTTGCTCCCTTTTGGCACCGGCCTCTAGTGGATTTGAGATGTATTGCAGTTTATCACACTTCCGGGTAGGCTTCATCTTTCAGATTAGAATGTTGCCGCTTGGTAATATATGGACAAACCCAAATGTGGGGATAAAAAAAAAAATTACAGTTGAAAGAGAAAGTTGAAGGTTGAAGGCTAAAATTTGAACAATTGTATTTTACCCAAATTTGGGTTCAAAGAGTCGTATATATATACTAGGCTGAAGAACAGTATGTGACAAAAAGTACCTTGATTACTTCTTCCGGTGAGATTTTGAAGTGTGCATAGCATACGAATGGACACTTTACACTCAAAAAATTCTGGGTTGTTTCAACTCAAATTTGGGTCATATATGGAGAAACCCAAATGTTGGGTTAAATATGTAATTTAAAGTTTTAACCCAACTTGGTCAAATATGGACAAACCCAAATGTTGGGTTAAAAAATAATTACAGTTGAAGTGAAAGTTGAAGTTGGGCTAAAATTTGAAATTACATTTTTAACCCAATATGTGGGTTTGTCCATATTTTACCCAAATTTGGGTTCAAAGAGTGTATATAAATAGTAGATGAAGAACAGTATGTGACAAAAAGTACCTTGATTACTTCTTCCAGTGAGATTGTGAAGTGTGCATACGATGGACACTTTACACTCTAAAAAATTCTGGGTTGTCAAATATGTTTGGGTCAAATATGGACAAACCCAAATGTTGGGTTAAAAATGTAATAAAAATTAACAGTAATTTGCTTTTGTAATTTTGTCTGGCTCAATCGGACAATGAATTGCAAATGCAAAACTAAGTACTGTGGAAACAATACCGGTGTACTGAGGGAGTGCGAGTTGCAGAGAGCATTTGTTTTTTGTGAGATAACTGAAGCTGCATTGGGCAGTTATTCAGTTATATAAAGTCAGATATTATTTGCTAGTGTGTGAATAGTTTAGGTGTAGGATTTGAGAAAACTGCTTAGAAATGCTATAAAACAAATATTAGATTCTTGGGTACTGTGGTCAGCCGAGAGATTTGTAGAGTGGCGAGGATTTGACGCAAGTTCATGCTTTAAAGAGCACTTCATAGCTCAAGTTGAGCAGCTTTGGAAAATGGCTGAGTTTGAAGTGAGGCAAGTAATGGACAGTAATAAAATAAGGTCTGGGTTAGTGAAATGATGGGATTGTTATTATTTCAGAGTCTGTTGCAAGTACACACACACAAACAAAATGGTAGCCTAAAATGGTAAGATTTAAATGATCTATTTATTTTTTTATTTTTGACTGTTTATGTTAAAATTATTATTTGCCGAATCAGCCCAAATACACTCATTTATAACAACAAAAAAAAATGTATATAGGTTAAATCTGGTAGAAATTGCTCTTGAAAGTGACAATTGCAGATTACCAATTTTTAGAGTGTACAGTAAACATCTTTGAAAGTGTGATTTGTCTCACAAATTGATTGATTGATGTCAACAAAATCCAATAGACAAATTCAGAAGTAAGATTGTTCAAATTAACTTCCTTGTTTCAGTTCCAAGTGGAGATTTAGTTAGGGCTGGTGCCAATGGAAAATTAAACTACTTTGTCTAACTTGTAGATTTGGTCCATAAATAATGAAGTTTGATGTACAACAAGAAGAGGAATCATTCTATTAAAAGTGCATATTTTATTTCTGTAGTGAAGTAGTCAAACCATCTGGCAGTTGAGAAAACACTGAATTTATTAAGTGAATTTGACTTACTTAGTGGCTGATAAAGAGACAATGTTGGAATTATATTAAAACAAAATAAATGCTAAAGTGGTGGTGAAGGGGGCCATGTCTTGGCATGTGCCACTCCCCAGCAGATCGGCAAAAGGTTCACAGCCCATCCGCATTTAGGTAGGAAAAGAGCATTTTTAAAAGAGTGAGGTAATATATCTTTCTTTTGGGGAATTATTATCATGCACCTCCCATACTGTCGTTTTGGACTTAAAATGTTGAATTTACCCTCAACTGAGTTCACCATGCGCCCTCTAAGACTTTAAACTAACACCAAGTTAAATGTATACAAACACTGTGTCTGTTTATACTGTAAAGTGGAGATCTAAACACACCAAATGTAATGAAGACACCTAACAGCTGCACCATTACTTATGTGTGTTACTTATTAGTGTTACATTCACATATCACATGTTCCCTGGTGTACAGTTCGGCAATATGTTTCCTTAATGGCCACATAAAACATCACAGAATAATTGAGAGCAAATGTTCACTCTTCATTTGGCCTGAAACGTTTAACGGTGACTGCAGATTAAAGACAATTATGAAAATAAAAGATATTTCAAGATTGCTCTCAGACTATAGATGTTTGATAAATGCCGGTTAAGCTTAGAAAGAGCTAACGTTGTGTCAGATTAGACTTAGGTTCATTGCAAACATATGGCATAGAATCCACAGGAATTTGTTTCATAAAACTAAAAAGTCCTGACCCCCCTGTAAGGTCTAATAACCGTCATAAATTCAATATTGTAAGCCAGATCAGGACAAGTTCCCAGCTCTCTGAGCCAAGACCACAGACGGTTTCACAGTACCAAGTGCACAACGGTACTCAGACATGCCCTTTTGATTTATTTCTTCGCGAAAATTGAGTCTGGAAGGCAGTATATTTTTGTGAATGAAGGGAATCTGACCTGGCATCCTCATATCAAGTGCTAATCTTTCATTTTTACTGTGTTTGGCTTCATCTAGGCTTAATTTGAGTTTGTTTTTTTAAAAACTAATGGTTAATATAATTTTTGCACAATTCGCCTACATACTATGCCCTAAAACTGTAAAAGTACATACTTTTGAGTGTGTGCAGAGGAGTTTGGGAAATACACTACTTCATCTTAATTGCATCTTTAATGGACAGCTCTTTCACTTTGTTATGTGCATTCTGTCACAGTTTAGACAGTTAAAATCATCCACATTCAATTTAATTTAATATCCTACCGTATCAGAGAGAAATGAAGCAGCACGTCAATCTGACAGTTATGGGCTTTTAATGCTGAGTCTCACATCACGTGTTTGCATAAGGATGCATTTAAAAGTTAAAGACCAAAACATATCTTTATAAAAGTTCACAATGCTGTTGGAGATGAAAGACACACCTAAAGCAGGGGTTCTCAACTCCAGTCCTCGCGACCCACTGCTCTGCATATTGTGTATGTCTCCATAATTTAACACACCTGATTCAGATCCTCAGCTCGTTAGGATAGACTCAGATGTTGTGTCCGAATTCTCCACTCAATGCACCATGGGCTCTATGCACGGCGGTATTTCCGGTGAAGGTTTAAGGATGCTCGATAACTTCCGCCGATACGTAGAGTCCAATGCAATAACGAGAATTTATATTGAATTTTATACTCCATGGTAAGAAACGTTAGACACAAAAACAGATAAAACAGACACCCCTCGTTGTGTTTATGCTTCTTTTAAAAATTATATTAAATAAACATAACTATATATAAAATTACATCTAAAGGCATGTACGTTTCATTTCAAAGACAGGAGGACAGTAAATTTTGAAGACTCTGCCATAATCCCGTTTTCCTCAGTTTTCCTCCGCTTTAATCTACACAACCGGAAATGAGACGAGCATCCTTGCGTCGAATGCGGAACTTATGCGTGCATATAGCCCATTCCCTACCCCCTATGTTGGGGGTAGAGAGCAGAGCACTATATAGTGAGCTCACCAGCATAATAGAAACACCACGTTTGGACACTACTCGATCGTCTCTTGGCGCCGTTGATTACATCATCTGTCAGCTGGTGCCGAGCCGGCTCTGGGCTAAATAGATTTTTAAAAATAAATATATTACATTATATTGAGCTTATTTCTCCAAAATTTAAAAAGTGATTTCTGGCCGTTTTTGGAATAATGCGCTACTCCACACATGATAATTACTTATTTTTACGATCAGCGCAATGCATGATGGTATGTAGGGCTTAGGTTAGTGACCATCGGTTGTACACTACTTTCAAAATGCATTCTGGGATACATTGAGTGGACTATATAGGGTATAATAATCATCACTATACGTTCGGACAGCACTACAAAATGGCGAGCTCACTATATAGTCCACTATATAGTGAGTAATGGTGATTTCGGACACAGCAAGAGTCTATCCTAATCAGGTGTGTTAAATAAGGGAGACATGCACAATATGCAGAGCAGTGGGTCGCGAAGGACTGGAGTTGAGAAACCCTGACCTAAAGGATTATTAGGAACACCATACTAATACTGTGTTTGGCCTTCAGAACTGCCTTAATTCTACGTGGCATTGATTCAACAAGGTGCTGAAAGCATTCTTTAGAAATGTTGGCCCATATTGATAGGATAGCATCTTGCAGTGGATGGAGATTTGTGGGATGCACATCCAGGGCACGAAGCTCCCGTTCCACCACATCCCAAAGATGCTCTATTGGGTTGAGATCTGGTGACTGTGGGGGCCATTTTAGCACAGTGAACTCATTGTCATGTTCAAGAAACCAATTTGAAATGATTCGAGCTTTGTGACATGGTGCATTATCCTGCTGGAAGTAGCCATCAGAGGATGGGTACATGGTGGCCATAAAGGGATGGACATGGTCAGAAACAATGCTCAGGTAGGCCGTGGCATTTAAACGATGCCCAATTGGCACTAAGGGGCCTAAAGTGTGCCAAGAAAAACATCTCCCACACCATTACACCACCACCACCAGCCTGCACAGTGGTAACAAGGCATGATGGATCCATGTTCTCATTCGGTTTATGCCAAATTCTGACTCTACCATCTGAACGTCTCAATAGAAATCAAGACTCATCAGACCAGGCAACATTTTTCCAGTATTGAACTATCCAATTTTGGTGAGCTCTTGCAAATTGTCGCCTCTTTTTCCTATTTGTAGTGGAGATGAGTAGTACCCGGTGGGGTCTTCTGCTGTTGTAGCCCATCCGCCTCAAGGTTGTGTGTGTTGGCTTCACAAATGCTTTGCTGCATACCTTGGATGTAATGAGTGGTAATTTCAGTCAAAGTTGAGCTTGAATCAGTCGGCCCATTCTCCTCTGACCTCTAGCATCAACAAGGCATTTTCGCCCACAGGACTGCCACATACTGGATGTTTTTCCCTTTTCACACCATTCTTTGTAAACCCTAGAAATGGTTGGATTGTGAAATACTCAGACCGGCCCGTCTGGCACCAACAACCATGCTACGCTCAAAATTGCTTAAATCACCTTTCTTTCCCATTCTGACATTCAGTTTGGAGTTCAGGAGATTGTCTTGACCAGGACCACACCCCTAAATGCATTGAAGCAACTGCCATGTGATTGGTTGATTAGATAATTGCATTAATGTGAAATTGAACTGGTGTTCCTAATAATCCTTTAGGTGAGTGTATAATGTGGATAACATTTAATATATATTTTTCCTCAGGTTAGATATTCTCATACCCTTAGGACTAGGTAAACTTACTTAATGATCTACTTAACCATCAGTCTAGCACATCTGCCATGTTTGTAGTTTTTTTATAAACACTTTTTATTAGTGTTTGTAGTAAGAATCAAATCTTTGTCCAACGCACAATGGATGTGGGCAATATTGGGCATTAGTGTGCATGGATCCAAAGCCACTTGAAGGCAAGCCTGCAAAGTTAGCAAATCGTATCAAACAAGTGACACAAGTTAAAAAAGTGTGACTAATGCTGCGCAGAGGCCATGAATGGATGTCAATGGATAAACTGGATACGCTGAATAAACCGCTTTTTGGGGAAACGACTTATCATTTAATTAATCAAGATCCCACTTCTTCATGTTTGCTCTTAAACATTTATTTTGGTTTGATAAATTTTTAGAATTTGCACTAAAAAAAGCCATCACGGACAATTGCGCCAAAGCTGGACTGTGATTGGTTATCAATGCACATGTGATCAAAATTAGCCGTTACGCTTTTTCCAATGGTTTAGACATGGACTCTCGTCCCAATAATAAGACCATCTCTGATGGATCTGCACTACAATTCTAAACGGAAATAGAAGACCACCCAGGTCTCTTTGGAATACTCATTTCAACACTAATTCTAATTTTGAATACTATTTAGGACAGATGGTATGTGAATTGAGATGCAGCAATAGAGTGCGGTATACATCAAAACTGACTTGTAGTAGGCTATTTGATGTTCATGTAAATCCATGAGACGTGGAAACTTTCATTAGCACGTGTTTAGCAAGGTCCTGATGATATATCGTCATAGAACTTCTCCCTGATAAGAATAGACCACACAATTGTAGAACACATAGCACTTGCTGTTTCAATGTGAGTTCATCAGTCAATTCAGGCCATGGATACTATCTCAAAATATGAGTTATTTAACTACAATAGAGAAAACAGAAGACATAACAACAGTGCATCAGAAAGAGCAGTATAGACACAACTGGATAACACTACTCCTCACTGAACAGCATAGCCTGAATCTTATACTTCAGGACTTAATATTGATACTGATAGAGTGTTTAAATGAAAGTGGTAAAATGTTTATTCGTGCTGAAGTAAGCACAATGCTAGTCTGGGTTACATATATTCTGTTAATGGTTTTTGAGAATATGGGGAAGTTATACAACCTGTCCATTCTGGCATCGGTGTGATTTGCGTAAATTCTACCAAGTGAATCAGAAGGGATTTTCTCCTCCTTCTTAGAGTTTATAAGCCTTATTTATTTACCATATTTTCACATCATATAAATCATGATTAGTGTCTGTTGTGTTTTATTACTTGTATTTACCACTGTACCATTTTCCCTGCTGTCCAAAGAGACCTGCAATCCAATTTTGGGTTGGATCTCACCCGCTGAGAACCACTACTGTAAATAAATGGTACAGAAATACAATCAGTAATTTACTGTCTCTAGTGCTATAAATTATGGCTTGGCAGTTCCCAGGATGAGAGTCTCAGGCGCTCTAAAGGGACAATTCACCCAAACCCTAAAAAATCTGTCATCCTTTACACACACTCATGTCATACCGAACCATTACATATTTTGTTCTTGTTTGAACCACAAATAAAGATATATTTATTATTTTCTCATCATTTTTGTCCATCCATTACAGCATGCAACCAACTTTCACGCACCAAAAAGACATGTAAAAGTAATTAGTAAACTCAAGGTTTGCGTCACATTTTGAACAAATTTAAAATAGGCTTTTATTCACATTTAAACATTGATTGATGCACATGCATTTGAGTTTCCCTTTCAGATGCAAACTTTATGAGAAGAGAGAATTTAAATGAATCATGCAAGATGATTTACTAAGGTTTGCGCTAGTCAATTTACTGGCATTTGCACCATTTTTTATTGGCCCCCCAAAAAAGCACATCTTGAACCAGACACTAGTTTGCGCTGCTCTTGGTGGATTGAGTTGGTCATTGTGGAAATGATCCGCTTCTTTAATTTGCACTTCGTCAGAAGATCACATGCACAACTCACTCCAATCGGCCTTTTTAATGGAATTGAATTTGCCCTGATTGGTAAATCTGGCTCTAATTGTTTAGCAACATCAGATTTTAATTGTTAAATCAAAGCTCTGCTCTGAAATTTGCGCTCGGTTACAGTGAACCATAAAGCCTTTGATTTGAATTGGCTATCTAGTTCATTTTGACATTGACAAGTACTGTTAGACTACTGAGGCAGACCAGCCCAAACAAAATTATTTTTAAACTTTTTGTCATCCTAACAACTAACATAAGGGACGTGTATAGGAGTGCAGCAAAGCAGCTTCAAGAATATCAAATATCAACTACACGGTATCTGATTATTGGGGGGATTTGTCTACCTCTGTCTGTCTATGGTTGTGAAGGCCTTGACCCTGTTAAAGCAGCACATCTGGTAATGACCAGTTAGACTCGGCCATAGTTGCTCATCTTTTGCTCATGGAACTGTTTATATGAAGTAAGCAATCACTTGACTTGACCACAGTCTGATACTATTGCTAAGAAGGAAATTATGCAGGAAAGGGTTTGAGTTTGACTCAGTAAAGGTTGTCATGCTGTTGTCATGCTGGTAAAATTCCACACAGACACTAAAGGGTTCCTAATTCCTAAAGGGTTAGTTCAGCCAAAAATAAAAATGATCTCATCATTTACTGAGTTTCAAACATCTAAGTCTTTAGTTAATTTTCGAAACACAAATTTGCATTGGAGTGACAGGAAGAGGAATTTCATTAGTCTAATGCAACAATAGGGACAGGGACCACTTCTTGTGTTCTTTTTAAGGTTTCCATCTTGCAAGTCTTTTTCCACCTAGTCCGTAAAATAATAATGTTTAATATACGTAGGAATCAGTGATGCGCGGGTTGATCCAAAATGAGCGGGTGCCTTTGGTCACCCGGGTTACCCGCAGTTACGAGTCATCCAAAATATTGATATTCCGTTCGAGGTTGGTCTAGTCGTCTGAAAAAAGATGCCAATTAAACCTTTGTATTTGTAGTACTAGACACAATTTTCTATGAAGGCCTGCACTTTATTGGCTGAATAACTGGCACGAAGATGACACACAAACTCAAGTCTAAACAGTTCTCGGTTCTGGACTGATGATCCGAGAAGCCGCTGTGCGTTCGGTAGTATGCGGATGCGCAGTATCAGCTGCTCGTGCTCATCACTTCTCTCAGCAGTGGCACCAACATGTCTCAGTTCAGTGAACTGTTGGAGTAACTGGAGTAAGAATAGTACTCCAGGATATTGGTTTATTTCAATTTGGAGGGACTGTCAGGCATGTCTGAAAGTGAGTAACTTTACCCAAAGTAAAGTGATCAGCACTGACGCAAGACGCAAACTGTTTAGAACGATTCAGTTCGATTTAGTGTACTGGTTCACTAAAAAGAAAGTGCTTGTTTTGCTATGTGTACGTCTTCTTGCGATGCTTGTGATTGTTACACGTCTATGGCCCAATGGCGCTACGATGAGCATTTAGTACTTTTAAAAAATGCATCAGGAAGCGGGTCGGGTACTAGTGATGTATGTCTCAAGACCACTTTTACGTGGTCTCGGTCTTGTCACGGTCTTGACGGTCTTTGGTCTTGGTCTTGTCTTGGTCTCGGACCTCTCGGTCTTGTTTAGGTCTCGCTGTCTCAGACCGACATATAGTGGTCGGGGGATTTAGCAATACAATACTACAATATCCACGCCGATATCCGCAACAGATTGAGGCGCGTGTCCGAAGTAAAGACCCGATGTGCGTGAGCCACACGAGAAAACACTGCGCAGCGGCAACGAGCACTTTGATCATTTGATTTAAAAAACACATATCATGTACAGTTATTGATGTATTCATATTTGTTAAAACACGTATCAGTGACATGATGGGTTTTAACTTCATTTGGGAGATTTTAAGTATCTGCACAACTGACAGAAGACTTTGAGCGCACAGCAAACGGTGTGTGTGTGTGTGTGTGTGTATGTAACCATAGCGACAAAACAACCAACTTCGGTTCCTGCACTTAAGCTTATAATTTTGTTTTAAAATATTTATGTATTTAAAAGTTGCAGAATGGATTCATGTGGAGACTTGGAAATCACCAGAGATAGACAGGCAATGCAAGACAAAATCTTACAAGTTAGCTTCAACAACACTAGTCTGTTTTTTGGTCTCGAGTCTTGGTCTCGAACTTGGTCTCGGTCTTGGTCTCGACTAGGTCTGTCTTGGTCTTGGTAGTGTCTTGGTCTCGGTTTAGGCGGTCTTGACTAAGTCTATCGAGTATTATATTTTGTCGGGTACGTACTTTTTGCGGTTCCGAAGTTGCGTGCGGGTTAGTTGAAAGCGACGGTTCAGGTGCGGGTTGTTTATACGTTGACCCGTGCATCACTGGTAGGTATCAATAACATTTTCAGGTGCAAAACGTAGAAAAAATTTTTGTATAGATGCTGAAATTAACAATATGGACGCGCTGACATTTCGTAACATTTAAATGTAAACATTATTACGTATTTAACAGCAAAAGAAACTTAAAAATATTTATCAATTTTTGTATAATACGCTATATGCATGAACCCTGCTGACGAATGTCTGAAAGAATCTCAGCCAGCTTGTTTACTTCCGCAGAACGCACATGCAAAGTATATAGCGGCAAAACTTTAATAAAAATAATTTTCTCAGAAACAGAGACAACGATTTTAGAAACTGATTCGCTAGTTCAGATTTTGCGCGATATGAGAAAATACTCACCCTCAAAGTTGTTGATGTAGCTCGAAATATAGAATTTAAAGCCCTTCTCTTTTTACTCTGATGTGTGACAGCTAACTGCCTCACAGTGTTGTTAACATCATTCAGCGTTAACCGCAGAAAGTTTTTGTAAACAGCAATTTGACACTATCTCCACCTAACGCAAAGCCGGCTTCTGACACAGCACCGGATGTAACTGGGCGTGCTGAGACAAACCCGGAAGCGATTGTGCATAGAGCCTATTTTTCAATTTTATTGATACATTTTAGCTTTCTTTACTCTACACCCAAAGCCAAATCATTCTATATATGATCGTTTTTAAAAATTTATATAAAATATAATGGACATAAATGTGTAGGAAAATGATGCTTTTAGTAACAATACAGCATTAAAAAGATGTTTTGAGCTGCTAATCCTACTCCTACCTTTAAACTCATAATCATTTCTTAAAAATATGTAGATTTATAAAGAAAATACTGGTAACACTTTACAATAAGGTTTGTTAGTTAACATTAGTTTACTACATTAGGTAATATGAACTAATAATGAATAGCACATATACAGCATTTGTTAATCTTTGTTAATGTTATTTTCAACATTTACTAGCACTTGATTAAAATCTTGTTAACATTCGTTAATGCACCGTTAACTAACATGAACAATCAATGAACAGCTGGATTTTCATGAACTAACATTAACAAAGATGAACAAATGCAGTAATGTATTGCTCATGGTTAGTTCATGTTAGTAAATACATTAATGTTAACTAATGAACCTTATTGTAAAGTGTTACCGAAAATCCTCACAGACAGACAATTAAGATCACAATAATGTATTTATTGTAAAAATGAGTAGAATTTAAGTCATTAGTTGCTGAGAATCTTATCCCAATCCAATCTGAATCCAGACCATTTAAATAAACCGTATATCTCAAATTGACAAATTTCAACAAATTAATTGTGAATTTCTTAAATAACAAAACTTCATGATGAAGCTTTGAAGTGACACTTGAGTGACCAAGAATACTCTTTCTCCATCCTCATTTTCTTTCCTTGAATCCTTTCATCACTTCCTAAGGAGAGTGGAGAAGGAAAGGACGCACAAATCGTTGGGATGTTTGGGTGGTCCATCTTCCAGAATCCAGACCACACCGTTCTTTTCCTTGGTGGATATGGTTGGATTCACTCAGCGCCAACACCTTCAACCCACTGATAAATTGCTTTATCTCAGTTAGATTGTGTCTCTTCACCAGCCTTGAGTATAGCATGTTCGTCATACTGTATCTTTGATCCCAAGATCTCGTTTTTTCTCAGTCCCTCAGAAAGCCTTCGCCCTTGATCCTGATGAACCTGGTCTACTGATGACAATCCCATCCACTCATCTCGGCAAGAGTTTGGCAGAGCCGGATCACGCAGTCAAACACCACAGCGAATCATAATGCCGCAAATGACAAAACCTGCTGACAGACTCGACGCATTCCTCCCTCCCTGACCCAGAAGCGCATTGACTTGAAAGGAAGGTTAATGTTTGCATGCCACACTTAGCATGATGACTTTAGCTTAGCACGTGACATCATCTAGGAAAACACAGGTGGGACAACAAAGCCACGAAATGTAGCATTGTCCCATCCATTCAGAGCAGATAATGCAAACAAGAATGCCAGTCACTTGTCACCTGGATTCTACTTTCTTTAAGGAAGATAAGCTGAGATTTTCTTGAATAAATAAATGTCTTTGCAGGTTTTGTGTGATGTTAGCGCATCACTTGTCAGCTTGCATTTAACTTAACAGCAGGAAGGGGGATGTTCAGGATAGGATTTAAGGAATAAGGGAAAATAAAGGGAGATAAGGAAGTTCTTACCAACCACTCAATCAGAAGGTGTTCGCGTTTTCATTTCTCTAAATCTGTTAAACTCTCGAGGGAAAAAAAACATTCAGAGATTGTTGAGTTCAGGCTACTAATAAAGGTTTTATCACATGAACTCACTGCTTTTACTTCTGTTGGACAATAAAATGAAAAGATTTTGAGGAGAAAATCACTTTAACTCCCTTTAACTTGAACATACTTTTAAAAAGAGAAATAATACACTTTAAAAGAAAACCCTTAACTTTGAACTGAATGTAATATTTTCAATTACTTAATTGCACTATTTGCAACTTAAGGAAAATTAGTTTGAATGTATGGTAACACTTTATAATAACTACACAATAATAATCATAGTTAAGCATGAGTAAACAGTTAATTCATCATTCATAAAGCATTAATAGGCCTAGACATTAATAAGCAGTTTATAAATGCAGATATAAATGCTTTCTTCATGATTTAAAAGCATATCTATTATTTGTTTAATAATTGTATTTTCATACTTTATTAATGATCAATTTATCATTTCTAAATGAAGAATTGGACTTTTTATAAACCAGTGATTTAAGTGTATAGTCCTGAATAGTCCTCATCTAAAGTGAGGAATATTCATGACTTGTAAAGCATTTATAAAGGAGATTTAAATGCTGTTAAATATTTCTATGTTCTACATCACAGTGTTGTGTTTGTTACATTTTATTGTTAAGAAGATTGATGCGCCTTTAATAGTCCTCACTTTAGATGAGCTCACAAACATAGTTAACTAACCACTACTAAATGCTTTATAACTACCTTTATTTACTACATTTACTTACACTTCCTAAATGATCTTATGAATGACTGACAACTCTTAAATAACTGGTTTGTTAATGCTATACTTCATTTAGAAATTATTAATTGATCATTAACAAAGTATGACAATACAATTATTAAATGCATTATAGATATATTTATAAATCAAGAAAAAAAAGCATTTGTAGCTGTATTTAGAAACTCCTTATTAATGACTATTAATGCTTTATAAATGATGAATTATCTGTTTACACATGCTTAATGATTAATAGCGTGCAGTTATTATAAAGTGTTACCAAACTGGGTATAAATGCAAATAGTTGAGAAAAAATGCTTTTTTTTACCCAGTGAAAATTGATTACTGTAAGTATTTATGTAATTTCAAAATTACTTACTATTGAAATATGGTTAAAGTGTACTGTTTAGTATACTGATGAAAATGTACGGTTAACTAAAATATACTTTAATGCTACTTAGTTCTGTTTTATAATTGTAATTACTTAATTGTAACTTTATCATTACAAATGTGTACACTTAAAATACACTGACTCTAAATATCATATCACACATTATATATATAGAATTGTAATCAATAACTTTACATGTGCTTTTGTGTCTTAGTCAACACATCAAAATAAGTTTACTTTTAAGCATGACAGAATATTATTAAAACATAATGATTTAAAATCTACTTTAAAGTCTTTTCATTTTTATTTAATTTAAAAGTACTTAGGTATGTACTTTGTGTACTAAAGTCATGGAAGTGTGCTCTCGACTAAAATGTTTATTTTGTTAATATTAAATGATCTGTGCAAGTTTTATATGTATTTTTAAGATTTGATGTAAAGTACAAGCACTCTTCTGTTTCAGAGGGGTGTATTGTCATTATGCACTTTGTGTCAGTTAAGTAAGTTTAAGAGGCTACTCAAATATGTGGATATTTTATATATTTTGGATCAGTTTTGTTAAAGAAACATACAGTACAGAACTTATCCAATGTAGAATTGGATCATCAAAGGTCAGCAGCAAAAACATTCGTTAATAAAGTGATATTAAATACATAAAGTATAGTGTTATTTAATTATTTCAGGTTTGCAAATATTCTGCATTTCACCAGTTTTATTCATTTTGAAGAATACTGAATCTTTTTTTGTATAAGTGAGATGGGTAAATGTTCACGTTAATCTTGGACTACAATCAGCATCATGTTTACACAGCACACACGACGCCTCTGCAATTACCCATGATTCCTCTCAACATGGCGACAAAAGAGATGTCCGTCAATGAATGGGAAAAGAAAGTAACTTGTGTTACCTATTTGAAAAAGTACATTTCAAAGTAATACTAGTCACCTCCAACATCATTCTCATTCTTGAATTATTTCAAGTTTTAAACAAAATTTGGTGCACAAATTGATATTATATCTAAGAGCGATGACTTCAATGTGCATTTTAAATTTGTTTGTGTAAGATGTCTTTGAACATCTAAAAAAACTTATACAATAATAAGACTGTTCAATATAAAGTTTGCATACATTCTCTCCTGCAATCTTCTACAAATGTATCTTTTGAACTGCCCTTGTCCCCAGACAAGCCATGATAGCATCAACAAACAAACAGCGAGAGAAAGAGCAGGTTCCCAATTGTTTAACACACTGTGACATGGTTCATTGCTCCACCCCTGCCTTACACGACCTCTGACCTCTCTCATCTCATTTCTCTGCCGCCTGTCACCACGTGCTACCGCTCTCATCCTTTTAAAGAAAAGGAAAAAGGAACTAAAACAAAAAGACACATTCTAGATTTCAGATTAACAGACTCATAGATTAATGGATTATTCAGTCAAGCTATGCAATTTTTGCATCCAATTTAAAAAAAATGTGGTTGTTGTAATTAACATGCAAAACAGTTTTTAATTAACATTTAAATCATGTACATATTTTGTACATGCTTATCTTATCTAAGCTTGACTGAATAATCCATTAATCTATGAGTCTGTTAATCTGAAATCTAGAATGTGTCTTTTTGTTTTAGTTCCTTTTTCCTTTTCTTTAAAAGGATGAGAGCGGTAGCACGTGGTGACAGGCGGCAGAGAAATGAGATGAGAGAGGTCAGAGGTCGTGTAAGGCAGGGGTGGAGCAATGAACCATGTCACAGTGTGTTAAACAATTGGGAACCTGCTCTTTCTCTCGCTGTTTGTTTGTTGATGCTATCATGGCTTGTCTGGGGACAAGGGCAGTTCAAAAGATACATTTGTAGAAGATTGCAGGAGAGAATGTATGCAAACTTTATATTGAACAGTCTTATTATTGTATAAGTTTTTTTAGATGTTCAAAGACATCTTACACAAACAAATTTAAAATGCACATTGAAGTCATCGCTCTTAGATATAATATCAATTTGTGCACCAAATTTTGTTTAAAACTTGAAATAATTCAAGAATGAGAATGATGTTGGAGGTGACTAGTATTACTTTGAAATGTACTTTTTCAAATAGGTAACACAAGTTACTTTCTTTTCCCATTCATTGACGGACATCTCTTTTGTCGCCATGTTGAGAGGAATCATGGGTAATTGCAGAGGCGTCGTGTGTGCTGTGTAAACATGATGCTGATTGTAGTCCAAGATTAACGTGAACATTTACCCATCTCACTTATACAAAAAAAGATTCAGTATTCTTCAAAATGAATAAAACTGGTGAAATGCAGAATATTTGCAAACCTGAAATAATTAAATAACACTATACTTTATGTATTTAATATCACTTTATTAAGGAGTGTTTTTGCTGCTGACCTTTGATGATCCAATTCTACATTGGATAAGTTCTGTACTGTATGTTTCTTTAACAAAACTGATCCAAAATATATAAAATATCCACATATTTGAGTAGCCTCTTAAACTTACTTAACTGACACAAAGTGCATAATGACAATACACCCCTCTGAAACAGAAGAGTGCTTGTACTTTACATCAAATCTTAAAAATACATATAAAACTTGCACAGATCATTTAATATTAACAAAATAAACATTTTAGTCGAGAGCACACTTCCATGACTTTAGTACACAAAGTACATACCTAAGTACTTTTAAATTAAATAAAAATGAAAAGACTTTAAAGTAGATTTTAAATCATTATGTTTTAATAATATTCTGTCATGCTTAAAAGTAAACTTATTTTGATGTGTTGACTAAGACACAAAAGCACATGTAAAGTTATTGATTACAATTCTATATATATAATGTGTGATATGATATTTAGAGTCAGTGTATTTTAAGTGTACACATTTGTAATGATAAAGTTACAATTAAGTAATTACAATTATAAAACAGAACTAAGTAGCATTAAAGTATATTTTAGTTAACCGTACATTTTCATCAGTATACTAAACAGTACACTTTAACCATATTTCAATAGTAAGTAATTTTGAAATTACATAAATACTTACAGTAATCAATTTTCACTGGGTAAAAAAAAGCATTTTTTCTCAACTATTTGCATTTATACCCAGTTTGGTAACACTTTATAATAACTGCACGCTATTAATCATTAAGCATGTGTAAACAGATAATTCATCATTTATAAAGCATTAATAGTCATTAATAAGGAGTTTCTAAATACAGCTACAAATGCTTTTTTTTCTTGATTTATAAATATATCTATAATGCATTTAATAATTGTATTGTCATACTTTGTTAATGATCAATTAATAATTTCTAAATGAAGTATAGCATTAACAAACCAGTTATTTAAGAGTTGTCAGTCATTCATAAGATCATTTAGGAAGTGTAAGTAAATGTAGTAAATAAAGGTAGTTATAAAGCATTTAGTAGTGGTTAGTTAACTATGTTTGTGAGCTCATCTAAAGTGAGGACTATTAAAGGCGCATCAATCTTCTTAACAATAAAATGTAACAAACACAACACTGTGATGTAGAACATAGAAATATTTAACAGCATTTAAATCTCCTTTATAAATGCTTTACAAGTCATGAATATTCCTCACTTTAGATGAGGACTATTCAGGACTATACACTTAAATCACTGGTTTATAAAAAGTCCAATTCTTCATTTAGAAATGATAAATTGATCATTAATAAAGTATGAAAATACAATTATTAAACAAATAATAGATATGCTTTTAAATCATGAAGAAAGCATTTATATCTGCATTTATAAACTGCTTATTAATGTCTAGGCCTATTAATGCTTTATGAATGATGAATTAACTGTTTACTCATGCTTAACTATGATTATTATTGTGTAGTTATTATAAAGTGTTACCATACATTCAAACTAATTTTCCTTAAGTTGCAAATAGTGCAATTAAGTAATTGAAAATATTACATTCAGTTCAAAGTTAAGGGTTTTCTTTTAAAGTGTATTATTTCTCTTTTTAAAAGTATGTTCAAGTTAAAGGGAGTTAAAGTGATTTTCTCCTCAAAATCTTTTCATTTTATTGTCCAACAGAAGTAAAAGCAGTGAGTTCATGTGATAAAACCTTTATTAGTAGCCTGAACTCAACAATCTCTGAATGTTTTTTTTCCCTCGAGAGTTTAACAGATTTAGAGAAATGAAAACGCGAACACCTTCTGATTGAGTGGTTGGTAAGAACTTCCTTATCTCCCTTTATTTTCCCTTATTCCTTAAATCCTATCCTGAACATCCCCCTTCCTGCTGTTAAGTTAAATGCAAGCTGACAAGTGATGCGCTAACATCACACAAAACCTGCAAAGACATTTATTTATTCAAGAAAATCTCAGCTTATCTTCCTTAAAGAAAGTAGAATCCAGGTGACAAGTGACTGGCATTCTTGTTTGCATTATCTGCTCTGAATGGATGGGACAATGCTACATTTCGTGGCTTTGTTGTCCCACCTGTGTTTTCCTAGATGATGTCACGTGCTAAGCTAAAGTCATCATGCTAAGTGTGGCATGCAAACATTAACCTTCCTTTCAAGTCAATGCGCTTCTGGGTCAGGGAGGGAGGAATGCGTCGAGTCTGTCAGCAGGTTTTGTCATTTGCGGCATTATGATTCGCTGTGGTGTTTGACTGCGTGATCCGGCTCTGCCAAACTCTTGCCGAGATGAGTGGATGGGATTGTCATCAGTAGACCAGGTTCATCAGGATCAAGGGCGAAGGCTTTCTGAGGGACTGAGAAAAAACGAGATCTTGGGATCAAAGATACAGTATGACGAACATGCTATACTCAAGGCTGGTGAAGAGACACAATCTAACTGAGATAAAGCAATTTATCAGTGGGTTGAAGGTGTTGGCGCTGAGTGAATCCAACCATATCCACCAAGGAAAAGAACGGTGTGGTCTGGATTCTGGAAGATGGACCACCCAAACATCCCAACGATTTGTGCGTCCTTTCCTTCTCCACTCTCCTTAGGAAGTGATGAAAGGATTCAAGGAAAGAAAATGAGGATGGAGAAAGAGTATTCTTGGTCACTCAAGTGTCACTTCAAAGCTTCATCATGAAGTTTTGTTATTTAAGAAATTCACAATTAATTTGTTGAAATTTGTCAATTTGAGATATACGGTTTATTTAAATGGTCTGGATTCAGATTGGATTGGGATAAGATTCTCAGCAACTAATGACTTAAATTCTACTCATTTTTACAATAAATACATTATTGTGATCTTAATTGTCTGTCTGTGAAGATTTTCGGTAACACTTTACAATAAGGTTCATTAGTTAACATTAATGTATTTACTAACATGAACTAACCATGAGCAATACATTACTGCATTTGTTCATCTTTGTTAATGTTAGTTCATGAAAATCCAGCTGTTCATTGATTGTTCATGTTAGTTAACGGTGCATTAACGAATGTTAACAAGATTTTAATCAAGTGCTAGTAAATGTTGAAAATAACATTAACAAAGATTAACAAATGCTGTATATGTGCTATTCATTATTAGTTCATATTACCTAATGTAGTAAACTAATGTTAACTAACAAACCTTATTGTAAAGTGTTACCAGATTTTCTTTATAAATCTACATATTTTTAAGAAATGATTATGAGTTTAAAGGTAGGAGTAGGATTAGCAGCTCAAAACATCTTTTTAATGCTGTATTGTTACTAAAAGCATCATTTTCCTACACATTTATGTCCATTATATTTTATATAAATTTTTAAAAACGATCATATATAGAATGATTTGGCTTTGGGTGTAGAGTAAAGAAAGCTAAAATGTATCAATAAAATTGAAAAATAGGCTCTATGCACAATCGCTTCCGGGTTTGTCTCAGCACGTCCAGTTACATCCGGTGCTGTGTCAGAAGCCGGCTTTGCGTTAGGTGGAGATAGTGTCAAATTGCTGTTTACAAAAACTTTCTGCGGTTAACGCTGAATGATGTTAACAACACTGTGAGGCAGTTAGCTGTCACACATCAGAGTAAAAAGAGAAGGGCTTTAAATTCTATATTTCGAGCTACATCAACAACTTTGAGGGTGAGTATTTTCTCATATCGCGCAAAATCTGAACTAGCGAATCAGTTTCTAAAATCGTTGTCTCTGTTTCTGAGAAAATTATTTTTATTAAAGTTTTGCCGCTATATACTTTGCATGTGCGTTCTGCGGAAGTAAACAAGCTGGCTGAGATTCTTTCAGACATTCGTCAGCAGGGTTCATGCATATAGCGTATTATACAAAAATTGATAAATATTTTTAAGTTTCTTTTGCTGTTAAATACGTAATAATGTTTACATTTAAATGTTACGAAATGTCAGCGCGTCCATATTGTTAATTTCAGCATCTATACAAAAATTTTTTCTACGTTTTGCACCTGAAAATGTTATTGATACCTACCAGTGATGCACGGGTCAACGTATAAACAACCCGCACCTCGACCGTCGTTTTCAACTAACCCGCACGCAACTTCGGAACCGCAAAAAGTACGTACCCGACAAAATATAATACTCGATAGACTTAGTCAAGACCGCCTAAACCGAGACCAAGACACTACCAAGACCAAGACAGACCTAGTCGAGACCAAGACCGAGACCAAGCTCGAGACCAAGACTCGAGACCAAAAAACAGACTAGTGTTGTTGAAGCTAACTTGTAAGATTTTGTCTTGCATTGCCTGTCTATCTCTGGTGATTTCCAAGTCTCCACATGAATCCATTCTGCAACTTTTAAATACATAAATATTTTAAAACAAAATTATAAGCTTAAGTGCAGGAACCGAAGTTGGTTGTTTTGTCGCTATGGTTACATACACACACACACACACACACACCGTTTGCTGTGCGCTCAAAGTCTTCTGTCAGTTGTGCAGATACTTAAAATCTCCCAAATGAAGTTAAAACCCATCATGTCACTGATACGTGTTTTAACAAATATGAATACATCAATAACTGTACATGATATGTGTTTTTTAAATCAAATGATCAAAGTGCTCGTTGCCGCTGCGCAGTGTTTTCTCGTGTGGCTCACGCACATCGGGTCTTTACTTCGGACACGCGCCTCAATCTGTTGCGGATATCGGCGTGGATATTGTAGTATTGTATTGCTAAATCCCCCGACCACTATATGTCGGTCTGAGACAGCGAGACCTAAACAAGACCGAGAGGTCCGAGACCAAGACAAGACCAAGACCAAAGACCGTCAAGACCGTGACAAGACCGAGACCACGTAAAAGTGGTCTTGAGACATACATCACTAGTACCCGACCCGCTTCCTGATGCATTTTTTAAAAGTACTAATGCTCATCGTAGCGCCATTGGGCCATAGACGTGTAACAATCACAAGCATCGCAAGAAGACGTACACATAGCAAAACAAGCACTTTCTTTTTAGTGAACCAGTACACTAAATCGAACTGAATCGTTCTAAACAGTTTGCGTCTTGCGTCAGTGCTGATCACTTTACTTTGGGTAAAGTTACTCACTTTCAGACATGCCTGACAGTCCCTCCAAATTGAAATAAACCAATATCCTGGAGTACTATTCTTACTCCAGTTACTCCAACAGTTCACTGAACTGAGACATGTTGGTGCCACTGCTGAGAGAAGTGATGAGCACGAGCAGCTGATACTGCGCATCCGCATACTACCGAACGCACAGCGGCTTCTCGGATCATCAGTCCAGAACCGAGAACTGTTTAGACTGAGTTTGTGTGTCATCTTCGTGCCAGTTATTCAGCCAATAAAGTGCAGGCCTTCATAGAAAATTGTGTCTAGTACTACAAATACAAAGGTTTAATTGGCATCTTTTTTCAGACGACTAGACCAACCTCGAACGGAATATCAATATTTTTGGATGACTCGTAACTGCGGGTAACCGCGGGTGACCAAAGGCACCCGCTCATTTTGGATCAACCCGCGCATCACTGATTCCTACGTATATTAAACATTATTATTTTACGGACTAGGTGGAAAAAGACTTGCAAGATGGAAACCTTAAAAAGAACACAAGAAGTGGTCCCTGTCCCTATTGTTGCATTAGACTAATGAAATTCCTCTTCCTGTCACTCCAATGCAAATTTGTGTTTCGAAAATTAACTAAAGACTTAGATGTTTGAAACTCAGTAAATGATGAGATCATTTTTATTTTTGGCTGAACTAACCCTTTAGGAATTAGGAACCCTTTAGTGTCTGTGTGGAATTTTACCAGCATGACAACAGCATGACAACCTTTACTGAGTCAAACTCAAACCCTTTCCTGCATAATTTCCTTCTTAGCAATAGTATCAGACTGTGGTCAAGTCAAGTGATTGCTTACTTCATATAAACAGTTCCATGAGCAAAAGATGAGCAACTATGGCCGAGTCTAACTGGTCATTACCAGATGTGCTGCTTTAACAGGGTCAAGGCCTTCACAACCATAGACAGACAGAGGTAGACAAATCCCCCCAATAATCAGATACCGTGTAGTTGATATTTGATATTCTTGAAGCTGCTTTGCTGCACTCCTATACACGTCCCTTATGTTAGTTGTTAGGATGACAAAAAGTTTAAAAATAATTTTGTTTGGGCTGGTCTGCCTCAGTAGTCTAACAGTACTTGTCAATGTCAAAATGAACTAGATAGCCAATTCAAATCAAAGGCTTTATGGTTCACTGTAACCGAGCGCAAATTTCAGAGCAGAGCTTTGATTTAACAATTAAAATCTGATGTTGCTAAACAATTAGAGCCAGATTTACCAATCAGGGCAAATTCAATTCCATTAAAAAGGCCGATTGGAGTGAGTTGTGCATGTGATCTTCTGACGAAGTGCAAATTAAAGAAGCGGATCATTTCCACAATGACCAACTCAATCCACCAAGAGCAGCGCAAACTAGTGTCTGGTTCAAGATGTGCTTTTTTGGGGGGCCAATAAAAAATGGTGCAAATGCCAGTAAATTGACTAGCGCAAACCTTCAGTAAATCATCTTGCATGATTCATTTAAATTCTCTCTTCTCATAAAGTTTGCATCTGAAAGGGAAACTCAAATGCATGTGCATCAATCAATGTTTAAATGTGAATAAAAGCCTATTTTAAATTTGTTCAAAATGTGACGCAAACCTTGAGTTTACTAATTACTTTTACATGTCTTTTTGGTGCGTGAAAGTTGGTTGCATGCTGTAATGGATGGACAAAAATGATGAGAAAATAATAAATATATCTTTATTTGTGGTTCAAACAAGAACAAAATATGTAATGGTTCGGTATGACATGAGTGTGTGTAAAGGATGACAGATTTTTTAGGGTTTGGGTGAATTGTCCCTTTAGAGCGCCTGAGACTCTCATCCTGGGAACTGCCAAGCCATAATTTATAGCACTAGAGACAGTAAATTACTGATTGTATTTCTGTACCATTTATTTACAGTAGTGGTTCTCAGCGGGTGAGATCCAACCCAAAATTGGATTGCAGGTCTCTTTGGACAGCAGGGAAAATGGTACAGTGGTAAATACAAGTAATAAAACACAACAGACACTAATCATGATTTATATGATGTGAAAATATGGTAAATAAATAAGGCTTATAAACTCTAAGAAGGAGGAGAAAATCCCTTCTGATTCACTTGGTAGAATTTACGCAAATCACACCGATGCCAGAATGGACAGGTTGTATAACTTCCCCATATTCTCAAAAACCATTAACAGAATATATGTAACCCAGACTAGCATTGTGCTTACTTCAGCACGAATAAACATTTTACCACTTTCATTTAAACACTCTATCAGTATCAATATTAAGTCCTGAAGTATAAGATTCAGGCTATGCTGTTCAGTGAGGAGTAGTGTTATCCAGTTGTGTCTATACTGCTCTTTCTGATGCACTGTTGTTATGTCTTCTGTTTTCTCTATTGTAGTTAAATAACTCATATTTTGAGATAGTATCCATGGCCTGAATTGACTGATGAACTCACATTGAAACAGCAAGTGCTATGTGTTCTACAATTGTGTGGTCTATTCTTATCAGGGAGAAGTTCTATGACGATATATCATCAGGACCTTGCTAAACACGTGCTAATGAAAGTTTCCACGTCTCATGGATTTACATGAACATCAAATAGCCTACTACAAGTCAGTTTTGATGTATACCGCACTCTATTGCTGCATCTCAATTCACATACCATCTGTCCTAAATAGTATTCAAAATTAGAATTAGTGTTGAAATGAGTATTCCAAAGAGACCTGGGTGGTCTTCTATTTCCGTTTAGAATTGTAGTGCAGATCCATCAGAGATGGTCTTATTATTGGGACGAGAGTCCATGTCTAAACCATTGGAAAAAGCGTAACGGCTAATTTTGATCACATGTGCATTGATAACCAATCACAGTCCAGCTTTGGCGCAATTGTCCGTGATGGCTTTTTTTAGTGCAAATTCTAAAAATTTATCAAACCAAAATAAATGTTTAAGAGCAAACATGAAGAAGTGGGATCTTGATTAATTAAATGATAAGTCGTTTCCCCAAAAAGCGGTTTATTCAGCGTATCCAGTTTATCCATTGACATCCATTCATGGCCTCTGCGCAGCATTAGTCACACTTTTTTAACTTGTGTCACTTGTTTGATACGATTTGCTAACTTTGCAGGCTTGCCTTCAAGTGGCTTTGGATCCATGCACACTAATGCCCAATATTGCCCACATCCATTGTGCGTTGGACAAAGATTTGATTCTTACTACAAACACTAATAAAAAGTGTTTATAAAAAAACTACAAACATGGCAGATGTGCTAGACTGATGGTTAAGTAGATCATTAAGTAAGTTTACCTAGTCCTAAGGGTATGAGAATATCTAACCTGAGGAAAAATATATATTAAATGTTATCCACATTATACACTCACCTAAAGGATTATTAGGAACACCAGTTCAATTTCACATTAATGCAATTATCTAATCAACCAATCACATGGCAGTTGCTTCAATGCATTTAGGGGTGTGGTCCTGGTCAAGACAATCTCCTGAACTCCAAACTGAATGTCAGAATGGGAAAGAAAGGTGATTTAAGCAATTTTGAGCGTAGCATGGTTGTTGGTGCCAGACGGGCCGGTCTGAGTATTTCACAATCCAACCATTTCTAGGGTTTACAAAGAATGGTGTGAAAAGGGAAAAACATCCAGTATGTGGCAGTCCTGTGGGCGAAAATGCCTTGTTGATGCTAGAGGTCAGAGGAGAATGGGCCGACTGATTCAAGCTCAACTTTGACTGAAATTACCACTCATTACATCCAAGGTATGCAGCAAAGCATTTGTGAAGCCAACACACACAACCTTGAGGCGGATGGGCTACAACAGCAGAAGACCCCACCGGGTACTACTCATCTCCACTACAAATAGGAAAAAGAGGCGACAATTTGCAAGAGCTCACCAAAATTGGATAGTTCAATACTGGAAAAATGTTGCCTGGTCTGATGAGTCTTGATTTCTATTGAGACGTTCAGATGGTAGAGTCAGAATTTGGCATAAACCGAATGAGAACATGGATCCATCATGCCTTGTTACCACTGTGCAGGCTGGTGGTGGTGGTGTAATGGTGTGGGAGATGTTTTTCTTGGCACACTTTAGGCCCCTTAGTGCCAATTGGGCATCGTTTAAATGCCACGGCCTACCTGAGCATTGTTTCTGACCATGTCCATCCCTTTATGGCCACCATGTACCCATCCTCTGATGGCTACTTCCAGCAGGATAATGCACCATGTCACAAAGCTCTGAATCATTTCAAATTGGTTTCTTGAACATGACAATGAGTTCACTGTGCTAAAATGGCCCCCACAGTCACCAGATCTCAACCCAATAGAGCATCTTTGGGATGTGGTGGAACGGGAGCTTCGTGCCCTGGATGTGCATCCCACAAATCTCCATCCACTGCAAGATGCTATCCTATCAATATGGGCCAACATTTCTAAAGAATGCTTTCAGCACCTTGTTGAATCAATGCCACGTAGAATTAAGGCAGTTCTGAAGGCCAAACACAGTATTAGTATGGTGTTCCTAATAATCCTTTAGGTCAGGGTTTCTCAACTCCAGTCCTCGCGACCCACTGCTCTGCATATTGTGCATGTCTCCCTTATTTAACACACCTGATTAGGATAGACTCTTGCTGTGTCCGAAATCACCCATTACTCACTATATAGTGGACTATATAGTGAGCTCGCCATTTTGTAGTGCTGTCCGAACGTATAGTGATGATTATTATACCCTATATAGTCCACTCAATGTATCCCAGAATGCATTTTGAAAGTAGTGTACAACCGATGGTCACTAACCTAAGCCCTACATACCATCATGCATTGCGCTGATCGTAAAAATAAGTAATTATCATGTGTGGAGTAGCGCATTATTCCAAAAACGGCCAGAAATCACTTTTTAAATTTTGGAGAAATAAGCTCAATATAATGTAATATATTTATTTTTAAAAATCTATTTAGCCCAGAGCCGGCTCGGCACCAGCTGACAGATGATGTAATCAACGGCGCCAAGAGACGATTCGAGTAGTGTCCAAACGTGGTGTTTCTATTATGCTGGTGAGCTCACTATATAGTGCTCTGCTCTCTACCCCCAACATAGGGGGTAGGGAATGGGCTATATGCACGCATAAGTTCCGCATTTGACGCAAGGATGCTCGTCCATTTCCGGTTGTGTAGATTAAAGCGGAGGAAAACCGAGGAAAACGGGATTATGGCAGAGTCTTCAAAATTTACTGTCCTCCTGTCTTTGAAATGAAACGTACATGCCTTTAGATGTAATTTTATATATAGTTATGTTTATTTAATATAATTTTTAAAAGAAGCATAAACACAACGAGGGGTGTCTGTTTTATCTGTTTTTGTGTCTAACGTTTCTTACCATGGAGTATAAAATTCAATATAAATTCTCGTTATTGCATTGGACTCTACGTATCGGCGGAAGTTATCGAGCATCCTTAAACCTTCACCGGAAATACCGCCGTGCATAGAGCCCATGGTGCATTGAGTGGAGAATTCGGACACAACATCTGAGTCTATCCTAACGAGCTGAGGATCTGAATCAGGTGTGTTAAATTAGGGAGACATACACAATATGCAGAGCAGTGGGTCGCGAGGACTGGAGTTGAGAACCCCTGCTTTAGGTGTGTCTTTCATCTCCAACAGCATTGTGAACTTTTATAAAGATATGTTTTGGTCTTTAACTTTTAAATGCATCCTTATGCAAACACGTGATGTGAGACTCAGCATTAAAAGCCCATAACTGTCAGATTGACGTGCTGCTTCATTTCTCTCTGATACGGTAGGATATTAAATTAAATTGAATGTGGATGATTTTAACTGTCTAAACTGTGACAGAATGCACATAACAAAGTGAAAGAGCTGTCCATTAAAGATGCAATTAAGATGAAGTAGTGTATTTCCCAAACTCCTCTGCACACACTCAAAAGTATGTACTTTTACAGTTTTAGGGCATAGTATGTAGGCGAATTGTGCAAAAATTATATTAACCATTAGTTTTTAAAAAAACAAACTCAAATTAAGCCTAGATGAAGCCAAACACAGTAAAAATGAAAGATTAGCACTTGATATGAGGATGCCAGGTCAGATTCCCTTCATTCACAAAAATATACTGCCTTCCAGACTCAATTTTCGCGAAGAAATAAATCAAAAGGGCATGTCTGAGTACCGTTGTGCACTTGGTACTGTGAAACCGTCTGTGGTCTTGGCTCAGAGAGCTGGGAACTTGTCCTGATCTGGCTTACAATATTGAATTTATGACGGTTATTAGACCTTACAGGGGGGTCAGGACTTTTTAGTTTTATGAAACAAATTCCTGTGGATTCTATGCCATATGTTTGCAATGAACCTAAGTCTAATCTGACACAACGTTAGCTCTTTCTAAGCTTAACCGGCATTTATCAAACATCTATAGTCTGAGAGCAATCTTGAAATATCTTTTATTTTCATAATTGTCTTTAATCTGCAGTCACCGTTAAACGTTTCAGGCCAAATGAAGAGTGAACATTTGCTCTCAATTATTCTGTGATGTTTTATGTGGCCATTAAGGAAACATATTGCCGAACTGTACACCAGGGAACATGTGATATGTGAATGTAACACTAATAAGTAACACACATAAGTAATGGTGCAGCTGTTAGGTGTCTTCATTACATTTGGTGTGTTTAGATCTCCACTTTACAGTATAAACAGACACAGTGTTTGTATACATTTAACTTGGTGTTAGTTTAAAGTCTTAGAGGGCGCATGGTGAACTCAGTTGAGGGTAAATTCAACATTTTAAGTCCAAAACGACAGTATGGGAGGTGCATGATAATAATTCCCCAAAAGAAAGATATATTACCTCACTCTTTTAAAAATGCTCTTTTCCTACCTAAATGCGGATGGGCTGTGAACCTTTTGCCGATCTGCTGGGGAGTGGCACATGCCAAGACATGGCCCCCTTCACCACCACTTTAGCATTTATTTTGTTTTAATATAATTCCAACATTGTCTCTTTATCAGCCACTAAGTAAGTCAAATTCACTTAATAAATTCAGTGTTTTCTCAACTGCCAGATGGTTTGACTACTTCACTACAGAAATAAAATATGCACTTTTAATAGAATGATTCCTCTTCTTGTTGTACATCAAACTTCATTATTTATGGACCAAATCTACAAGTTAGACAAAGTAGTTTAATTTTCCATTGGCACCAGCCCTAACTAAATCTCCACTTGGAACTGAAACAAGGAAGTTAATTTGAACAATCTTACTTCTGAATTTGTCTATTGGATTTTGTTGACATCAATCAATCAATTTGTGAGACAAATCACACTTTCAAAGATGTTTACTGTACACTCTAAAAATTGGTAATCTGCAATTGTCACTTTCAAGAGCAATTTCTACCAGATTTAACCTATATACATTTTTTTTTGTTGTTATAAATGAGTGTATTTGGGCTGATTCGGCAAATAATAATTTTAACATAAACAGTCAAAAATAAAAAAATAAATAGATCATTTAAATCTTACCATTTTAGGCTACCATTTTGTTTGTGTGTGTGTACTTGCAACAGACTCTGAAATAATAACAATCCCATCATTTCACTAACCCAGACCTTATTTTATTACTGTCCATTACTTGCCTCACTTCAAACTCAGCCATTTTCCAAAGCTGCTCAACTTGAGCTATGAAGTGCTCTTTAAAGCATGAACTTGCGTCAAATCCTCGCCACTCTACAAATCTCTCGGCTGACCACAGTACCCAAGAATCTAATATTTGTTTTATAGCATTTCTAAGCAGTTTTCTCAAATCCTACACCTAAACTATTCACACACTAGCAAATAATATCTGACTTTATATAACTGAATAACTGCCCAATGCAGCTTCAGTTATCTCACAAAAAACAAATGCTCTCTGCAACTCGCACTCCCTCAGTACACCGGTATTGTTTCCACAGTACTTAGTTTTGCATTTGCAATTCATTGTCCGATTGAGCCAGACAAAATTACAAAAGCAAATTACTGTTAATTTTTATTACATTTTTAACCCAACATTTGGGTTTGTCCATATTTGACCCAAACATATTTGACAACCCAGAATTTTTTAGAGTGTAAAGTGTCCATCGTATGCACACTTCACAATCTCACTGGAAGAAGTAATCAAGGTACTTTTTGTCACATACTGTTCTTCATCTACTATTTATATACACTCTTTGAACCCAAATTTGGGTAAAATATGGACAAACCCACATATTGGGTTAAAAATGTAATTTCAAATTTTAGCCCAACTTCAACTTTCACTTCGACTGTAATTATTTTTTAACCCAACATTTGGGTTTGTCCATATTTGACCAAGTTGGGTTAAAACTTTAAATTACATATTTAACCCAACATTTGGGTTTCTCCATATATGACCCAAATTTGAGTTGAAACAACCCAGAATTTTTTGAGTGTAAAGTGTCCATTCGTATGCTATGCACACTTCAAAATCTCACCGGAAGAAGTAATCAAGGTACTTTTTGTCACATACTGTTCTTAGCCTAGTATATATATATCGATCTTTGAACCCAAATTTGGGTAAAATACAATTGTTCAAATTTTAGCCTTCAACCTTCAACTTTCTCTTTCAACTGTAATTTTTTTTTTTTATCCCCACATTTGGGTTTGTCCATATATTACCAAGCGGCAACATTCTAATCTGAAAGATGAAGCCTACCCGGAAGTGTGATAAACTGCAATACATCTCAAATCCACTAGAGGCCGGTGCCAAAAGGGAGCAAATATCCATAGACGTCATGTTAAAATCTCCGTTTTCACAGCAGAAATTCATATGTTTACAGTTTGGTCCCATGGACTTTTATTGTAATCTTCAATATGTTCCGCGTGCCTGACAACTGTGAGGGGGGTGAATTTTTTTTTAACTCGTTAGTTTAGATCATGTATTTAGATATAAAATGTATGCAAATAAGGGCGGTTAACTTTGATTGACAGGTGAGAACGGGCTGCGCCCAGTGAATTTGACGTCTCGGCCATGATCTGACACAACACATGATACCACCTCTGTATCCTTTCTGAAACTTTTTGTATTTTGCATTTTCCAGTATGGCGCCGCCCATACCCCCCATAAACAGCCTCAAATGCGTTCTTCAGAGAGTCTATGGGTGACGTCACAGACGCTTTGTCCATATTTTTTACAGTCTGTGTATATTACCCAAATTTGGGTTGAAACAACCCAGCATGTCTATTTGAGTGTACATTGGTTATGTCTCCATTTTGTTGAAAGTTCAGAAAAGCTGAATAAGCTTTTCTGACCGGATGTGATTTTGATTGATTTAGTTGTGTCTCCTTGTCGTGTCACATCTGGTTTGGACAGACAAATTTGCTTGTAACTGAAATGTTATTACATTACATCTGGTTAGGACACAGTGGATTTAACTTTTGACACAATCAACCAACCCAGTTTGGTTCTTCTCTCTTTTCATACTCGTACATCAGCTTGGTGAGGAGTTTATTTTAAATAAAAAAATTATCAAAATATTTGCAACTGTAATAAGGTGCTAGCAGACACTATGTGCATACAATATCTGCCACTATTTGCATACAAGCACTTGGTAGCTAATGAAGATATTTTAAGAGTCTGAATTTAGCAACTCTTTCTCTCGAAATCTTTCAGTCTACAGAGTGTTGTTTTGGACCCATTGCCTTCCATTATATGGACATTCTTCCAGATATCTTGAACGGAAATTTTGTGTATATTTTGTATATGAGTTTTATTTTCATTTTTGAGTGAACTATCCTTTTTACTATATTAGGGGGAATGCTAGCTGCTTTAGCTACAAAAACTACGGTTCTTTGTTGTATGCTAATATTTTTAGAGCTTGAATCAAGTATCTTTCTGAAAACATCCCAACAACTAGTTAAACTGTTTCTACTGATTATACAAAACATGTGAATGCATTAATCTTTTTTTCTTATTATTTTGAACCATGAGCCCAGTAAACGTCTGTGTGACATGATTATCATCGGTGAAAGAGTCAAGCTTGTGTATTTATGCAGCAGCTGCAGTTCAACAAACTACTCCAGCAGGCCTGTGTGTGTTTAGTGTGGGTGTTGATGCTGACAGGGCTCATTAAGTTTCTCTGCCATACGTTAACATGGTCCTGACATCAGCAAAACCTAGGGAGGCTTTTACGCTGCAGATGAACCTGCATGTTGTTCTTCAATTAAATCCTGGTACCAGGAGTTCACCACGTCTCCCCTGCTCACGTCATTTCAACGCTGAATTAAGGAACTTCCCCGATCTAGCATCTCTTTCTTTCGCTCTCTTCAGGTCCTCGGTGACCCTGTCTTCCTCGGTGTAAGTCTCTCCATTATTATGCAATGCGTTTGCAAGCTCTGTCTTGATCTGCAGCAGCTCATGTTATCATTGTGACTCCCTTGGAAATGGGGCCCAGACAAAATATTTTCACAGAAAGCATGTGAGACGTCTTAAAGAACTCAAACTGGCTTTTAGGATTAAGGAGGAGAGTTAGTGAGGATAGGTCAGTAGTTAAAACATTGGGTAGGGTCAGTCCTGCAAGATCAAGAGTCAGCTAAGTAGATGTATCCAGTCCCGAGCGAACAGGTTCGGATATCTGGCTTAATTTCACTTAGCAATCTTTTCTGGCTTTGCTTTTTATTTGGACTGCAGCTGTGAGCGGGACGCTTACGGATACTCGTGGTGTGAATTATCTAAGTGTGTCCTCCAATCTGTGTCAGAAACTATCAGACCCAATGCAGAGACATAATACTCTCAGACTTAGACTATTGGACAAGGTGACAGATAAACCTGGGGGACAGACCTTGGCTGGAGTAAGGCTCTCAAAAATCACTTTTTACAAAAATTGAGCAGGAGACTCAGACACAGATACAGACCCACATCCTAAGATTTAATCAAAATATATTATAAAAATCAAATCTATTCCAGAGTGTGTATCCGTATATTAGAACAATACAAATTAACAAATGCAAATTTTGTCATCATTCACTCTCCCTCACAGTCGTTTCCAAACCTGTAAGACTTTCGTTCATCTTCAGAACACAAATGAAGCTCTTTTTGAGGAAATCTGACAGATTTCTGTCCATCTATTGATAATCTACACAACTACCACTTTGTCCAAATTTTCTGATGAACAGATTTAATTTAGGCTTTTACCTAAACATTGATCAGAGAGCATGAACAGAAGCTCAACCGAACTTGCTTGACGCACAAGAACTAATCTCATTGGTTCTTGCTGAAGTTCAAACATGCTGCGTAACACAAGAATGAACCTCATTGGCTCTTGAAGAAGCTCAACGTGTTGCGTGACACGAGTGAACATCATTGGTTCTTGCTGAAGCTCAAATGGGCTACGTAAAACGAGAAGAAATCTCATTGGTTCCTGCACATCAAGTGAACATGTTTGAGCTTCCATTTACCACAACTGTTATGTGAATGTTTATATGTGAATAAAAGCCTAAATTTAATCTGTTCATCACATGAAGCGAACGTGTCTCTTCAGGGACTAAAATTGGGACTAAACGCTCAATTCATACGGATTAGTTTTACGACTTCTTTATAAACTTTCAAAGTGGTAGTTGCATAGTCTTTAAATGGAGGGACAGATATCTCTTAATTTCATCAAAAATATATTTATTTGTGTTGTCTTACGGGTTTAAAACAACATGAGGGTGTGTAATTAATGACAGAATTCATTTTTGGGTGAACTGTCCTTTTAAGTGAGCAACAAGACTTTTAGGGCAAAAGGTCAAAAGGTGTTCAGATAGAACGGAAAGGAAAAGGTTTTCCAAATGTTGGTTTCAAGATTGGAAAGGTTCAAAATCACACCACCAAAGTAAACTGTGGTTTAAGGACAGGAAGATTATCGTCCTTGAATTACCCAGTCAAAGACGCAACGTTAATCCTAACTTATCTGGTGTAACTTTAAAAGGACTCTGTACACTTTCGTTCTCATTCAGATTGAGTTTAAATAACCATGAACATATGTCTAGCCCTTACTGAGCAAATGACATAAAAATGCAACTAAATGACTTTAATTCAAGCAAGAGATGCTACAATCTGCTGTGTCTCTGCATGTTCTCCTATTCAACCCATTTACATTACAAATAAAATAAATATCCAAACCAGTGTCTCTTTTGGGTTATATTTGTTTGTATAGTGAGTATCTGAATACAAAATGATGTGCTTTTAAATATATTATGTCACTGATGCTCTTGAATACATTTATGTTTGTGTCGATTGCGGCGTGCGATTTGCTGAATTACATGGGCATGGATTCTATTGATGTTACATATTTATACAGTAACATTGAACATACTGTTACACTTTATTTTAAGGTGTCTGTGTTAGTGTAATTATACATTTGTGGTGAGTAATAATATTTAACTTACTGGAGTTAGGGTTTGGTTTAGGGTTAGTTGCATGTAATTATGCATAATTTATAGTAATTACTACAGTAACTACATGTAACGTGTGTAACAAGAACACTAAAATAAAGTGTTACCAAACACACTCTAAGCATGATCAATATTTAGACAGAACATGCTAATTCTTTATTTCTTTAGCTTATCAGCATGTTAAGCAGTGTCTACACAGTGCCCTCTATGGGTAAAACCAGAACAAGTACCTGTTCTTCTCAAATAAATGAATTAATTTAATTTCTTTATATAAATACACACTCTTTTTCTTCTCTACTAGAAAAATATACATTTTCTCTGGAGTTGAATTAAGAAGCATTGGGAAACATGATTTTGCCTCACAGGCTGTGGCTGTATTCTGTTGGGTCTCTTTTTAGATAGTCCCCAAACATGCTTATTAAAGTTTTACTAAAAGCTAATTCATTAAATGAAATCTGTTTTTCTCCAGGATGACATTTATCAATGAATACCTACTGTTATTGTGCCAAAGCACGAGTGCATGGTTGACCATTTTAACAGATTTTGCAGCATACATTGGAGAACATCGGTAAACAAACAGTTGATGAGCCCCATTGATACTCTGGAAGTCATGTCTGGTTACCGACATTCTTCAAAATATCTTATTTTGTGTTCACCAGAAGAAAGAAATTCATACAGGTTTGGAACAACTTACAGATTTTGCAGCCCAAAAAGTTCCACAGCGAGAAACATTTTACCCACCCTATTACACTTATCACAAGAGAAGGAGACTTTTAAGTGGCTGGCAACCATAGTAACAGAGTAAAGTGCCTGACTTGGAGCGCCGTGGGAGAGAAGGGCATGACCCATCTCTGTGTAGGGGAACATGGGGAATGAGTTTTGTGCGTGTGTGTGTATGTGTGTGAGAAAGAGGTCAGGGTGATTTCGAAGGGAAATTAAAGTACGTCTAAATCTCCCATCTTTCTACTGGGGCGCCATCCTTGAGTCTTTCAGTTGGCTGAATTAGATTTTCTCAGCAGCTTGTACTCATGGGAACTTGGAAGCCCTAGTATTACCCCCTGCCACTTCCTACTGCCCGCCACAAGGGAGTAAACATCAGCTCAAATTTTCATTCATCCATGATCCATGTACTCCAAGATAGGTTTTTTTTTCTTCCAGCAGGTTTCAAAATATGACATGATTGCCAAGGACAGGTATCTGTGACCGCTGAAGACATGAGTTACTGGCACCCGTAAAAGCAAAACATATTTTCATGTTTACACACGTTTATAAGATGGGACATAAAGTAGGCATCATTTACAATGCATGTGAACCTGTAATATTAGAAGACTGTAAATATTATTGTGGTATAGTTTAAATGTTTATCACAGGGATTCCAGTGTAATGCCTTAACAGTTAACTAATGGTTTGTGTAACCTCTGCATTACATTCATTAACCAGTTGGATTCTACATTAGCAGAATATTCCTTTAAAACAAGTTTTGAAACTAATTTTGAAACTAATGTTCTTGAAACAATGTTCATTGTTAGTTAAGGCATTAACCAAAGTTTGTTAAAAACTAGACATTTTAAATAACGTTCGATGGGCCCCATTGATACTATGGGGGTCCAAATGTTTGGTTACCAATATTCTTCAAAATTTCTGTGTTCACCAGAAGAAAGAAATTCATACAGGTTTGTAATAACTTGACAGAAGTTTTATTTTTGGGGGTGTGAACTATCCTTTTAACTAATGGGACCTTATTGTAAAGTGTTATCACTTAATTTCCACAATGCCTAAAGTTGCTACCTCTAGAGTCTAAATAGACTAGCTATGGTTAACATCCATCAACAATCATGAAGAGTCACAGCCTTCCTTTTAGTGATTCAAACCTGTACAAAACGAAATAGAAGATGTATGAGGAAATATAGGACATTCTGAGACTGTAGGCTAATACAACTGAAAAGCTTTAGTGTAAGTCCAACCTATTTTTGCGCTATATGAAGATGAATAGCCCACACAAGGGCATTATGCAGTTCGCATCATAATGTACGTAGCCCGAGCCCTGGCCAATCAGCGCCCTCCCCATGTGAGTGATTCTCTCAAGATCTGCAGCATTGAGCAGCAGAAGCGCTGAAAGACAGAGCGAGCGCAAAGTGACAAGACCTCCCCGTACTGCGCGATAACATCCACACCGATATGAAACAAGAAAAGCCAACTCAATTGCGGAAATAAGACGAGGAAAGACGGAAACGTGTGCTGCTCTTGAACCAGGGATTGCCATTATTGGATCACTTTATACCGGCACGTGTAATGTCTTGCGCTTGGTGATAATCATACGCGCAGAAGCCGTTCTCTGGTCCTAGTCGCGCGTGCAGTGTGGAGGTTGCGCTTGGAAGTATACAAAACTTTTGTTGTTGTTTTGTTTTGCATCTGACGTTTTGGATTTCGATTCATTAAAAGTCGGCTTCCCGTGATACTGTGGATTTTAAAAGCGAAATACGCGGAGGACCATTTTTTACTCCTATTAGGCTTTTATATTATTATATTTTCTGGAGGAGCGGGGACGTTCAATAAGTTAATTTTAGCGGATTCGACGCAGGTGCATCGGTCCTGAAGGGCAGAATGGAATTGTTATTTTGACCCACGATATCATACGGTTCATTCATATTCCACAGCTTCGCTTTTAATATTTTTGAGAGCCAAAGACTGTTCAGTGACGCTCATCGCAACACACCACTGGAATTACAATCATGAACTTTGTTGTTTATTCGATACAATTATTTTTTGCAGCTCTCCTTCATCTGTCTGCTGTAAAGGTAAGGGATATGCAATTTGGCGAGTTTGAAAAGAGATAATATAGAAATTAAAAAAAAAATTAAATTGTTTTATTAATGTGTAGTCAGATTACGCACGAGGACGCATCTGCCCGGTGCCATTACACCCTTTATACACTAGGTTACCCGAAGTTTCACGTGGAATGTCCTGCTTAAAAGTTAGTTTCTCCAAACAAATATCTGTCAAGTCAGGAATAGCTAATTATCAACAATGTGGCCGTCCGTCTTGTTCCTGTCCTCAGATGTAGCCTATAGGGATTTAATCTCAGTTAAGGCAAATACTTTGCTTAATAAATGCGAATTTCCAGTTAAAGCAGTTATGTGAGACATTAGATAGGTCTATATTACTGTACGTGCTTCACACGGGAGGTTAAATGGTTAACCTTTTCTGTTCTTGATTAATCTGTCTGAATGTAATTTCTTATGACGAATTCAGTCAAAACATTGTCTTTATTTATTGTATTAGTGTTCGCGATACTTTAACACTTTAACAAATATATAACCAACTGCTTTATTGTCGAGAATACAAGATATTACCTGAGCGCCTTCGTTTCTTTGTCTCCCGCCTTATTAATTCATTTACTTGAATAGTGATTCGGCAGTGCACGTAGCCTATATTTGATGTCGTGGAACATTTGTATGAGATAAATTACCGTTGTTAGTTTGTTTATTTGTTGGTTGAGTATGAAAAATGTATGGTTAGATATGAAGCAGATGGTCTGTGAGGCAAACCGGAGAGATTCTCACGCAACACCAGAGAGCTGTTGCGCCAGTTCACCACCTGCAGTCACGCGACCAACCAGCAACCGATCGCGAGCGAGCGAGACGAATCTGTAGGCGGGAAAATAGGACAGTCTGACTCTGAATTTGTAGGAGGAGAATCATTGGCTCTCTGAAGCCTCCGAATGACAAGTTGACTCACTTACTAAGATGAGAGATGAGATTTCTCTTTAAAAACATTCTAAAGTAGAAAGCAAAGTGGTTCTCAAGGTTCCAGCACCCACCCCTCCCATTTCCAATGGGGCCTCAATTACTTAAAATTATTTTAAATGAGTCTAACTTAATCCAAATTAATTCTGAAAAAAGTCAAGTGTGGTTAGCCTATGTTAGTTCATTACATTGGCTGTACACCAAGGTACTAATATGTGATTGATAATGCATAAAATACCAATACTAATGCTGAAGGGGATTGGTGGGTGTACCTTTGAAGGCACTGACCCACTGACTAGCTGTTGTAGCCTACCCCAAAAAGTTCGATTTTTATCTGTTCTGACAATGGACCTAAAATGACATCATCTTTCTTGCTTTTAATTAGTCCCCTCAGCAGAGATAATGTTATTATTAAAAGGCTATACACAATAATGGAATTGGAAATTAACTACTGTTTATTATCTATTGAGACTGCAAGTTTGTGTTAATTAAAAGCTGGAAAACAAGCAGCTTTTTCATCATTGCAGCAGTCTTTGATTATTTTCTTGGCCAATGGGAGGCCAAAAGGTTGAGAACCACTGCAAACCCCTTACTGATATAATAAGCAACTAATTTGTCTAGATTCTGATCATGTGTAGCATAATTAAAGTGCTTTTGGTTATGGAAAACTCAAGGAAATGTTCCCTTTTGAGAGTTTCCCAAGCATTATTATTGGTTTGTTTCAGTGGCGTACAAAAATAGGTCAGATTGTAACTTGTTCTGTGCGATCCGTCACTTATAACTGTCACTTCTCTGTCCCGATAGGCTGCCCACATACCCAAAGAAGGGGGAAAGAGCAAAAATGATGGTAAGTCCATTTATATGTGTAGTGTTAATGTTGATGTGAAGCATGTATGATATGAAAAATGTATTTGAAATCAGGCTAAGGGTGTAGCACCACCTGGAGGACGTATATGTAATGACAATTCCAATGCAACCACGAAATGGTTTTATCCCAGTATCTGACGCTTGAGAGGCAGAGAATAGGCCTTCAAATACTGTATGTGTGTGGTTCTTCTCTGTTACGCTTTCTCCTCTAACGATTCATATCAGCACTGAGACTGAACTTACATAAATATTTGCTCGGACACAGGATTTGAGACATATTTCCCACCCTCAGGTTGTGCTGAGGATCGTCAAAGTGAATAATTATTCTACCCACAAGCAACCTTGTGTGGAGTCATTGACCATGGCTGTGTTTGTTTATTAACAAAAACGCTGCATGATTTACCCTTGATTTGTCCTCAAGGTCACAATTATTTGTTAGCAGCGGTCCTGGTTGTTTGTATAGTGTCCCTGAATCAACGTTTGCGAGGGAATGTGTGTTGTTATTTTTACATCATACGCTTTTACCCATAATCACTTTCCCACAACGTAGATCTCCTATGACTTTACTCAGCATTAAATGGACATATTAAATCAGTTTGGAAACAGAGACATTTCTTCAGTCTAACTGGCATACTGTGCGACTTTGCACTTTGCTAAGAATAGAGATATGTGATACAAACAGCATAGCCATAAATGAATGAGTGTCATAATAGGGGCATTAGGTGAAATGTGGCTGGTACAGTACCACCAACAAATTTCTAGCAATTATTAACTTAATAAGCATCATAAATACAGTTGTGTTTGGTTTCTTGCATTCATGGGTGGCATGGACTGTCACATCGGGTGGGCTTGTATTAGAGGTCAGGTGTCTGCAGTAAAGCCTGGCGCCACACTGCCTGAGGTCATGCTTTTCCCTAGCAGTCTGCAGGTCATGAGGCACTGGGGTCAGAATGAATGATGGGAAGCCAGCTCTGAGAGGTGCATGGATTGGGCTGGAGTAGGGTGGACGTGCAAGTGGGGCACATGTGTGTGTGCCTCAACATGTGTGACATGTCTTTTTTTTGCCCACTTGGGAAAATAAAGTCTCCAATGAGCAGAAAAGGCCTGTGTGAACTGTGAAGTTGTGGGGCAATGCATCTGACTCTAATGGTTGCAATGGCTTCATATGTCGTTCCAAACCTGCATTCTGTTATTTTGAAGGTGGAACAAAAGGGGAAGAATCTTCAGGCTACTCTTTTCATATTTACCATGACTGTTTGCTATAAAAAGGACAGAAAAACACAAATAAAATGACTTATGTGCTATATTTCCCCTTGTGAAAAAGAAGTGCACTTTAGCATGCTTCTAAAAAGGGGACTTATTATGGATAAAAGTGCAAACTGAATGTAATGTTACAATTAAATACATTTATCATAGTTTAAATTGGTACTAAATGCACTTAGCTGAACTTTAGAGGGCTTTTTTTAGCCCATAATCTTGAAATATGGTAAAAGTGTACTGGTAAGCGTAATTTTTACTTGTATTTCTTGTATTTAAATAGATTTGTAATTACACATTTGTACTGATGAAGTTGCAATTTAGTAAATATATTAACTTAAATTGTAACAAATAACACGCTAAAATTAAAAGTACTTTCCAGAAACTTTGCTTGTGCTTTAGTACGTTAGTCAACACATCAAATTAAGTGTACTTATTCAAAGCATGACAAAACAGCCATAAAGTACACTTAAGTATCCTTTTATTTCAATAATATTATAATACTTTTAAGATTTGAAGAACACCACATCTAGTACGATTAAGGGCACATCTTTTTCACAAGGGTCAAGTCTTCTGAAGTTAGACCAATAGGTTTGTGTGAGGAACCAACTCAGTCTTGGAAATAACGTCATTAAATGGAAAAGAGCCTGAAGCTGATTCTTCAAAAATCCTCTTTTTGTGTTTCACTGACCAATTAACAGCATGCAGGTTTTATATAGTGTAAGTAAATGAAGAGAGACTTTCCTTTTGTGTGAACTATCCCTTTAGTTTGACCAAAAAAATATGACTAGTGTGAGAATGGTATGATAGTGACTGAACAGATTACCGCTTTGCTTGCTCTGTAGTGATTCCTTTCTTGGATGTGTATAAGGAAGAGTGCGTGCAAGACACGCGAGCTGCTGGTAGACATCATTCAGGAGTATCCCGACGGTACGAGCACACGTACATCCCGTCCTGTGTGGTTCTCATGCGCCTGCGCCGGCTGCTGCAACGACGAAGCGCTCGAGTGTGTCCCTACAGAGACCCGCAACGTCACCATGGAGGTGAGACTGGTTAAATCCAGTGTGTGCAATCCTTCACCCTGCTTCCTATGAAATCACACTTGCCCAACATGGGACAGTGAGGGCGGTGTTAACTGGCATGTCAGCTATGTTGTTTACCACTGCACACTGTGTTTACGCCCCGTTTATGTGGTTGATGTTGCTCTTGGCCACGGTCGGAGGCCTGGCATTGCCATTTATTCAAACAGTGTGTAAGAATAAGAAAACTTGAATATTTCAAGCTGTGATTTTACCTCATGAATCCTAAGTTTTTCACATTGAAACATAATATATTACAGTCATGCACACACTAAGTGCTTAATGCACTTTTTTTGTTTATTCGTCTAGGTACTGCGAGTCAAACAAACGTGTATCGCAGCATAATTTTCAAATGAGTTTTACAGAACACACCAAGTGTGAATGCAGGTATGTAAAGGAACCGTTACTTCTAAAATGGAAAGTATTGTCAAAGTTTACTGACTTATTGTTCACTGTGCTGTTATTTTTTTCTTGTGGGAACATGAAATCATGACCAAAAAATGACTAAAAGCTCCATAAAAGTTGACTGGAGCACTATATAAGTCCCTATACTGGAGTTTTATAATTAAAGGTGCATCTTGGGCATCAATTACATAGAAGTTCTTAAGCGTCCAAATGTCATTGGCGTCAAACCTGTTGCGACATATAATGGGAACTTTTATTTGGAAATATAAGATTTGTGTTCCACAGAAAACATAACAGCACAGATCAAGGATGAGTAAATAGTGACTCAATATTCATTTTTAGCAAACTATTCCTTTAAAGCATAAAATGTGAATTAAACCTCTGTTGCGTCTGTCTTTTTTAGGCCAAAGGCAGAAGTCAAAGCAAAGAAAGAAAAGTAAGTTTGTTTATTATCATTATTATTATTGTTATTCTATGTCAGTTATGGGTGATTTCAAGCCGTGAGGATGGTTTTACATGTAGATGGTGCAGGGCATTTCTAAATACACAGATATAACTGTGTTGATTGACTGGCGATGAGAAGCAGCCAGCTGGACACTGTGCTAACGGCTAACACTTAGCAGCTAGCCTATTAGCAGTAAAGCGCTAGTGTTGAAGATGCAGTACATCTCTAGCTGTTTGTGTGGGTTGACCAATAAAATTGAGAGCATAAGGTACTTTTAGTAATGTATTCCAGTAGGAACTAGTCGTTCAGACAAATGTGACTAGTGAGTGGATCAGAGTTTATATTATGTGAATGACTCAGTGTAGTCTGAATGTGAGTGGAGAGACTGTCCTGGACAGCTGAGATGATGTGGGTGTGCATATATCCATCATTGCCAGATTCATGCTGCTTGCATTGTCATAAATGCTGCCTCCCATTTGCTTATTGTTCTATCAGTAATTTTAGGGTGGTTCACAGGAACTTTGCCTTGTATGCTAACACTTTAAATGAACTCAGATGTCCACAGCGCCAGTGCAGTTCACTTTGTAAACACACAGCACTCCGAGTTTACTTTATTTTCACTTATATGTAATTCCTAATATAAAGTTCCAGGAATTCCAGCTCACAATGTTTCAAAGTCATCTTGCCACTGTTTTTTAAACAAAAAGTGTTCACGTGGCCACTTCTGCCAGTGCCATCAATCCTCTGAAGGAAATACCCAGAATATCCTTAAAACTTCACATGCAGACCAGAGGTTTTCATTGTTAACCAAAACATTAAACCATTAAACAAATATGTACTTAAAAAAAAAACAAATAAGTAGATATTAAAAACCAAGCTTTTTTTATTTCAGCTAATTATCAATTAAGTCAATATTTATTTTTACGTTTAAGTTTAAATTGAAGTACTAAAAAAACTGTACATAAATAAACAAAAACTTAAAAGTATCAATAAATACTATCAATAAAAATATATATATTTTTAAAAATTAAATCCTACATTTCAGAATTCCAAAATATTAACAAAAACTATAATGGTATATCAATGATACTAAAACAATATTGTCTACTCTAAACCATTAGCGCGCACTCTGCTTGGCATTATAAAGACATGAATGAATACATATTAAAAATTACAAGTATGTAATTAAAAGACGAGCGTGTAATAATTGCCACATTAACGGTGAATCAAAGACATTAGATATACAAAGACTGTGCACTTATAATACTTATGTATAAGAAAAAGTGCAATGTGCAATATGGAATAAGTCCCACCGTCTAAATAAAAATTGCTAATTGGTAAAGTCGTTCTGAGGACGCACGCTTATGACTACCCATGCGTATTGGCTCGTCCAGTCAAGGCATAAGAAACAATATTTATGGCACAGTTCATGACAGATTTTGTTGCTGATTTTAAATAGATTACAGAACTCATTCATTTAGACAGGGCTTTGTCTTGGATGCCCCAAAACTGCTGCCAAAGGCGTTACAGAATATGGCCGCGAGTGAGCAGACTTTACTTGACATTGTTTTTGTTTTTTTTCATAAAAATGCTAAATTGCTTGCTACTTCCGCTATATGTGAACATTGAATATATTGACTTATATTCAGTGCGTAAAAATCCCTACAAGCACAGCTCGTCATGACTCCCACAGCACGCCTCGACACACCCTCAACCCTGTTTCCCCACAACAAAACGAATAAATTGAAACTCTTGACTGTTCTCACACCCAAACAGTGAAATGAACTTCCACTGAAACAGCCGAATCCCTCCTAATCCTCAGGACAAACTCAAGACTCGAGGACTTCCTCATGACACAACACCTAAACCAAACCAGTTTTTCCTTTTATTTGTGTTAGACATCTTTTTATAGCAAATACATCTCTATTTCTGGCAGATAACTATTCATATTTTAATGATTGCCATCTGGTGAACATGGCAGCCTGTCTCACAAAAGAAAAACTGAAGGAAAAAAAAAATTCATTAGCATACCACACGCTGAATCTGTGCCATCAGAAAGCTTTGCAGATCCTCATGGAATAGCACTGCCAACCATTCACAAATTTCTACAAAATCTCCCACCCTTTGCATGTTTGTTTCTGAAATATTTTTTGGCAATATTTATTCAGCTACAAGTAAGAGTGCGGCAAATTTTAAATTGGATTTAAATAGGCTAATACTTAAGTCTTAAGAGTCTATGATTGGATCATAGGATCTATGATTGGATGATTATTATGTACTTAAATAACATCACTACAAGAGATGATGAACATCACTCCATCAAGAGGTGGTTATGCCTGGTTCAGATTACACCATTTTAGTCCAATTTTGACACGGCCCATTTGACGAAGGGTGTCGTGGGGATTCGTGAGCGACAACGGGCGTCGGGACGCAAGATTCGAAATCAGTATCATCTTGTATAGTTTGTCATAGTGGGCGACAACCTACGTCGCATCTGCGATACTTCACGACATCACGACAAAAAGACTTGCATGTTTAATTTTTTTAACGGTTGTCTACGACGGGTTCATCACATGTATGAGGTTGACTAACAGGAGCACAGAAGCATTTCTGTACACAACTTTCAAAAATGGCGAAACAAAAGAGAGACAATGGTGCTATCGTTAAAACTAAAACTTTTTTTTTCTACTTTTTCTGAACAGGTCAGCCAATACAACACTCACCGCTTCATCCATTGTTTGTTTACGTTCGTTTCCGGAAGTCACCTCGCTTAGTTCGTCTTCTCAATGACATCACGCGCGCCGTTAAAGACGGAATGCGATGACTGGTCAGGAAGCAACATGTCAGTCTGACATGTGTCTTGTCCACGACACAACAAGATTTTAGGAGTCAAAATCGCGTAATCTGACACAGTGACTATCGTAACAGACAAAAAAAAAAATCATGTAAATCTGAACCAGGCATTAGTGCATTAAATCAGTAATATTGATGAATATTAAGGGTCTTTTTCTGGGTATCCCTGTACAGCAATGATCCATCATGTTGTTACAGAAAAGGGTAAAGCTGATTGGTTGGTTCTTGTCACATGACCTGCAGTGCAGAATTCAGGAAAAGTTGGGATTATTTCATCATAGAACGAGCACGTCGCTCTCTATTGTAAACGTGAAGTAACGTAAAATAGCGAACTTAAAAGACGCAAAATGTGAAGTACGTGTTGTATAAATAAAACCACGACTGGTTGATTGATTTTGGGAACAGGAACAGTTCATTCCCCTCAGTAATATGCCTTAAAACCAAGCGGCAACATTCTAATCTGAAAGATGACAGCCTAGCCCGGAAGTGCGACTAAACTGCAATACATCTCAAATCCGCTAGAGGCTGGTCCCAAAAGGGAGCAAATATCCATAGAGGGCAGTGTTAAAATCTCCGTTTTCACAGCATAAATTCATATGTTTACAGTTTGGTCCCATGGACTTTTATTGTACTCTTCAATATGTTCCTGACAACTGTGAGGGGTGAATTTTTTTCTAACTCGATAGTTTAGATCATGTATTTTGATATACAATGTATGTAAATAAGGGCGGTTAACTTTGATTGACAGCTGTTAACGGGCTGCACCGCGAGTGAATTTGACAGTCTTGGCCATGATCTGACACAACACATAATACCACCTCTATCCTTTCTGAAACTTTTGTACTTTTCCAGATATGGCGCCGCCCATACCTCCCATAAACAGCCTCAAACGCGTTCTTCAGAGAGTCTATGGGTGACGTCACAGACGCTTTGTCCAGTATTTTTTACAGTCTATGCTTAAACACGCTGGTGCAATATTAATTTTAAGCAGAGAACAATCCGGTTTCATAAGAGTTGAGTGTGCAGCTTGTCATGTCTCCTCCAGGCCGCTCTGAGGGTTTTACAGCCCATAGTAAAAGCCTAATTTGCTCTGCCATATATCTCTAAGGACCTCTGACCTGAGACCTGATAACAGACTCTTTTATCAGGATGGTTTCAGTTTTTCTTTTGGGTGAGGTTTTGCTCTTTATGGCAGCTGTACGATGGTGGTTGTGAAGACCACCTGCTTACTCTCACACCACAGTTGCTCAAGGCTGACCCTTGCCTGCTTCCACATACTATGATCATAGTAGCACAGTGATTCTGTCGTTTAACCCACTTATCTTTAGCCTTTTAAATAGTAGGTGATCCTGAGACAGAGGCTATTGTTGCTTACTGTGAGCTGATTTCACAAAACACATTCAGGGCTATTGTGTTTTAACCTGTGTGTTTAAAGTATTACATGAGACCCCCAAAGTACTCTGAAGCCAAATAAGCCAGTCCATTGAGTTACATAACAGAAATATTTAATCAAATGGCAGTAACTTTAGGGGGAAATAGCAAAAGAAGGTTTTTTTTTTACCCAAGCAACATTTACATGTACAGTGTGCGTTTTAGCAGATGATTTGGTCCAAAGAAACTTACAAAAGAAGAACAGAAGCAATTTGGCAATGAGCCAACAATATTCACAATATACAATGTTGAATGTGTAAGTCAACAACTTTAATATAGAAATTGTTCATAAAAAGGCTTCATAATAATAAACAGGAAAGTAGCAGAATTAATGATGCAACACTAAAAAGTGATCAGTTAACTTAACTTAAAAATTAACTAATATGGAATTGTCAAGTTGACATAACTTATTTTTGTTCAATTTAGCATTACGTCTATTCTACTTAAAAAATTTAAGTAAACCCAATTGCCTTAAAATTAGTAGATAAACTTCATGGTTAATCACCCACCATAAAAAAGTAATATGGAATTGTCAAGTTGACATAACTTAAATTTATTAAGTAAATAAACTATAAATAATAAATAGAAATAAATACATAAATAAATAAGTAATATGGAATTGTCAAGTTGACATAACTTAAAAAAAACCCAGAGTAAACTGTTGCCTTAAATTTATTTAAATACACACTGTAAATATATATATATATATATATATATATATATATATATATATATATATATATATATATATATATATATATATATATATATATATTATTATATTTTGTATGATTTGTAATCACAACATTTTTTTTCTTTTGTAAAATCAACTTAGATAATTTATGTAGTCCAGATAACATAATATCTTGAGTTTATGGTGATTAAATTAATCTACTTCATTGTATTAACTACATTTTTCCATTTCAATGAACTTAAAATTTTAAGGCAACCTGGTTACTTTTTTTATGCAATCTCCAAAACTCTTTAAGTTAAACCAACAATATTTTTTTACAGTGAACTAATGGTTTATCAAGAATACGAGAATACAAAAAAATATATATATATATATATATATATACAAAAATAAAAATAATATGTGGAAATTGTCAAGTTGACAACTTATTTTTGTTCAATTAAGCATTACATTTAGTTACTTAAACCATAGGTAACCCACTTGCCTTAAAATGATTAAGTTAGTGAACTGAAAACTTTTTTTTAAGCTATGAGACACATTCAAAGCATCTGTAGGACACTCAGTGTGGTTATTCAGTTCATTAACCATTCAGTTCAGTTCAATAACAGTTGAAAGTTCACTCATTATGAAGCAGTATAGCTTAATAGCTTCAGTTTAGCTATAAAGCAGAAGATTGTGTCATTATTCAGCTCATTTCATCGTTAAAATGTCAAGTGCCATTTAAAAATCGAGCCCAGAAAGTAAAGGTAGTGTTTGATAAAATGCTTTTAGCATTTTATTTCATGTCTAATGGAATGGCATTCACGCTTAAAGTGTCCAACAGTTAGGTTCAGATCAAGGGACGCACCACGTTTAATTGGATGTGTGGCGGCTTTGTGTATGTTCTGCAACTTGCTAGGTTAATGTGAGCGCACAGAGATGGATCGGGTTAGCTGAGAAGGTTAAATGAAATCCGTTGAATGGGGCTAAATGCTGACGCTGTCTCTCGGCACGTCAGGCAAGCGGCGGCGAGTCCAGCGACTCTGGGTTCTGATTCACAAGCTCAATTTCAGCTCCTTGTACTTCGTATCCTTACCTCTAAGCTCCTCAAACACACACACACACACACATGCTACGGCTCAAACTATTCAGCTGCTTATATGGACTATAGCGTCTGTCCTTGACACGCTGCTTCTCGCTTTAATTGGTGGTGATTAGGGTTGTCACAATTGCAATATTTCAGTAGCCACGACTGATAGTATTCAGCAAAAATTAATTTTGAATATGTATACTACTTTATTAAAAATGTTAATATAAATGTACAAATTAGGTTCAAAACAGTGGCATATAGCCTTTACACTACCGTTAAATGTTTGGGGACTGTAAGATATTATGTGTTTGAAAGAAGACTCGCTCAGAAAAATTATATTATAATATATTTTAAAAATGTAATTTACATTCAAAAGCTGAATTTTCAGCATCATCTTAACGTCTGTCACATGATCCTTCAGAAATCACTATATTATCCAGATTTGCTGCTCAAGAAACATGTCTGATTATTATTGAAAACAGTTGTGACAGTTTGTAACATTGTCTCTTTACTGTTAGTTTTTATCAATTTAATACATCCGTGCTGACTGAAAAACCTTAAACAACTAGTTTTGAACATTAGCGAGGGTAAACCTAAAAAAATCTATTTAACATAAATAAAAGACTTTTTGTATGTCTGTACCTTTGACATCCCTTGTGCTGAGAGATCTTTCTCAGCATGACTGTTCGAAAACTTCATTTAGATGTCCTATTCTTGCGTTATTTTCCTTTTTTTGCAGAAAACCCAGAGTGGGAAGGGTTAAAAGCCGAAAGAGAGCGAGAGAGGGAGATACGGGCGATCTTAACGCCTCGGTTCACCTGCGCTCAAGCAGTATTTTGCTCTCAGTCATTGGCTTTATTTCAGGGCAGTTTGTTTGCACTTTGTAATCTCACTCAGTCTGCATTTATTTGTACTCATATTCACTCTGTTGGCCCAAGGCCCGCAAAGACGAAAGCAACCAAAGGTAAATAAACAGTGGTTGCATGGCTGTCTCTGTCATTATCACACTAATCTGCTGCCACAGCTGGGATGACGCCACGCTCATGTGATCCTCACCTGTATTCCAGCCCCTTTGACTTTGAATGTTTCTGACAACAGAAGCTTGAATCTCTTGGAGATGGGCTCTTGTCTGCACTACACTGAAACAAGTTAAAGGGATAGTTCACCCTCGTGTTGTTCCAAATCTGCAAGACTTTCGTTGATGACGAATGAAGATCTTTTTAATGAGCATTTCTGTCCCTGAATTGACAGTCTACGCAACTACCACAAATAGAGTGTGTAAAACGAATTCATATAAATTGAGCGGTTTCGCCTGAGTTTTCGTGAGACACGATCTTCTTTATGATGAACAGATTTAATTTAGGCGTTCATTCACGAATAAACATTGATCAGCAAACATAAACAGAAGCTCAACCGAACCTGCTTGAAGCACGAGAATGAACCTCATTGGTTCTTACAGAAGCTCAAACGTGCTGCGTAAACACGAAAAATGAACCTTCATTGGTTCTTGCTGAAGCTCAAATGTGATACGTAACACTAGAATGAACCTCATTGGTTCTCGCACATTAAGCAAGTATGTTTTAGCTTCCATTCACCTTATCGAATTTGTGCATGGATGATGTATATATTTGAATAAAAGCCTAAATCAAATCTGTTCATCATATAAAGTGATTAAGTGTCTTAAATTTAATTAAGTTTAATTTAGTTTATTCCCAGCTCAAGGTCCTTCATCGTTCCCGTTCCCCTCTCTCTCCACACCACGCTTTCCTGTCAAAATATGTACTGTCCCTATCCAAAAAAGGCCAAAAACATAACTTTAAGATAAAATTTTGACTAAACCACTCCAATTCATATTGATTAGTTTTGCGTATTTGTAAAAAACTTAATATTTTTTTACATATTTTGTATGTGTAAATCTCTTTATCACTTTTTGAAGCATCAAAGTTGTCAGTTTTGTAGACTGTCAATGGAGAAACAGAAATCTCACGTATTTCATCAAAAATATCTTAATTTGTGTTCTGAAGATGAACGACAGTCTTACGGGTTTGGAACGTCAAAAAAACCCTGTTTTGTTCAGTTTAAGCAAGTAACTCTCCTCAAAAAATAAATAAATCAATCAATCAAAAAATAATAGTTTTGTTTACATCGTATTTTCAGTTGACACCAGTGTGTGATATGCTTTACTACCTGCAGAAATCATTGTGGATTTTTTTTAACAGGAAATATGATGCACAGTATGATATATAAAGGATTTTACAGTTGTTGTTTTTATTTATAGTAGGCTAAATAAAACACTGACAAACAGTTTAGTTTTATCTTAAGAAAAATATATGCTGTCATAGCTAATTTGACTTTTGTTTATGGCGACATTAAGTTGCGAAAAGCCTGAAAATGATTCTATTTTAGTGCCATTTTAGCTTATGTTTAAAGCTACACTGTGTAACTCTTTTAGTTTATTCTTAGCTAAAAACACTTAGTTCTTTCAAAAATATATGTGCTCATTAATGTATATTTACATCGTTCAAGTAATAAAGTATTCTCGTAAGTGTATAATATGGCATTGAAAATACACACGGGTAAGGGGTTCTAATGTCGGTTGCCATGTTGCCCTCCATCTTGAAAGTACATTAGCCAAAGAGGGACATACCCGTTAATTCAAGCTTCGCCTTTCACGTTTACGTTTGAGTTAACACTCATGGACGAGTGTCGAACTGGAAGCCATGTTAATCTTGGACTACATTGGCCACCGTAGGAGTTAAAACGAAATTGGAATTGAGAGGAACACAAACTAATATTTACTGGATGGTCATATACCTTTTCACCACTAGATGGAGGTAAAAATCACACAGTGTAGCTTTAAAGAAAATATATTAAGTATGGTATTGTCTTATCATGAAATTTACTTTGTATGGATGTTTTTTGGAAAATAAATATTTTGATTAATGTTACAACAAAATGTATGATTTGAACCAAAGCAAAATATTTCGTTTTTTTAGTGTAAGTGTAGACTGTTATGAAATAAAATTTTAGATAATGTGTTGATAACTAGTAATGATTCGACATCGTACTGCTATACTGTGCCAAGTCATTTTTGCAAACATTGCTTTTGCGTCATACTGCTTTCAGTTGTATATATGAAAGAGTGTATGTGAATGCAGCTGTCTGTGTCAGTCCAATAACTGTTCCTAGCTGAATTCAATGTTGCCACTAATCACCATGTCTCGTGTGATGGATGGATGAACGACTGAATGAATTCACACACAATCTCAGCTTTCCTTCTGCCACTAATGCTAACCAGCAGAAATCAAACAAACAAACAAACACGTTTTTAAAAGTTCATGCAGTCTGGTTCGGTGGAGGTTGTGTGTGATGTCGAGGTGCATGAGTGTGTGTGTGCGTCACTCCAGCGCTGTGTCCAGATCACTAGTGCTTAGATGTCTCTCTGTCTCTCCTTTCTGCTTCCCTTGCAGCCACTGTGAGCCTTGCTCAGAGAAGAAAGCGCTTGTATGTGCAGGACCCCCTCACCTGTACATGCTCCTGCAAATTCACACAATTGCAATGCAAGTCCAGACAACTTGAGTTAAACGAAAGAACTTGCAGGTTTGTTTATGAATTGTTACGACGTGCAACACGCATCTTCTCATCCAGTCCCATCTGAAGCTCTTTCTCTTTGCATGCTTATAGCACTTGTTGCATTTTCCCTCTTCTATGTGCATGTTTAGGGTGACGTAGTGTGTGTGTGTGTGTCTGGTTTGTGAGATTCAACCTTTGATGTCAGAATCTAGTGCATTACTGCCTCGCACTAATAACGACATGTTTTCTGGTGTCAACACTTGGCGTTGAGCATAGAAATGATTAATGGACTGAATTCGCTGACATTAACAAGATATTCTGTCAACAAGCAATATGTTCTTGAGTAAACAGGCAGGGATGGTCCATATGTGTGTGTGTGTTTGTAAAGTGCAATTCACACATCCTGATTCATTCTATCATGTCAGCTATTGCCATTTTATGTTCATAATGAGTCACGTGCCATTAGCTCTTTAAGTTTCAGATGCGTATACAGTATATGTGATTATAAACGTGTCCATGCTGTTTGCTTCTCATCAACTGCCTCACTAATTTGAACTGTGTGATCTTCTGAGGCCGTTCCTGGCACATTTATGTACATGTTGTCCACATTTTATTGTTATATTTAGTGGAGATCACAGCACACTTTGATCCTGTGGTTCGTTCCACCCAAACCAAATTTTAACCCCATCCAAAAGTCTAACCTCTGAACATTTTTATATTACAACATAATCTAATACTGCCATACATAGTCACGGTATGCAACAGAGCACACTGCACGAAATTCAGTGTCACACACAATACAATAATCACACTGCCATATCTAGCTTAAAGATGATAACACTGACACACTCTCTGAATAAAACAAGATAGACTACTAATCTTACAAGTATGTTTATGTGCAGATAATATAATATCAATGAAATAAAGGACCACTTAAAGTGCAAATTAAAAGTATTATGTATTTTGGTGCGTTTGATTAAGTGTCCAAAAACATTACATTTCAAAACTAAAAGGATAGTTCACTTTGAAATTAATTTTTGATATGTTTTAGCTTACCTCAAGGGCATCCAAGATGTAAGTGTCTTTGTTTTCGCAGTATTTTCAATTTTGATATTTTTAGGTTAAACCGTTCTTGTCTGTCAGTCATATTGTCAGTCATATAATGGAGGTCTATGGTCACCACCTCAGAAGTAGCATTCACAGAGAAATCCAGAAAGCGCCTCGCCCTCAGATCACTTGGACGTGTCTGTGATTACAAGAGGTAAAAACGATATAAATACTGTTCGTTTTCTCACACAAACCACTCGTTTCGTGTCTTTAGGCCATCAATGTGTACTTACATTTACAAGTCATTAAATCATGTTTAATCTGGACTTCTCTGTGCATGCTCTTTGAAGTGGTGACCATAGACCTCCATTATATGACTGAACAGACAAGAACGGTTTGACCTAAAAATATAATCAAATATCAAATGATCAAATACTGTGGAAACAAAGACACCTACATCGTGGATGCCCTTGAGGTAAGCTAAAACATATCAAAAATGTATTTCAAACTATCCCTTTAAGTATTTTCATTTAAAGTATATTATTCCATAAGGCCATTCGTCATGCTCATGGAGTATTCATTCTGTCGTGAACAAAGTATAGTAGGTGAACAGGCTTAGCTCTGGTTGGTTGTGGGGTTTTGGTTTGGTGAAGTCACAGGCTTTCCTTGACATACATTGTGTAGTATCTCTAACCAATCCACTGTATCTCTTTCAGATGTGAAAAACCAAGATGATGAGCGGCATGGTGGGCAGAACACTGAATGAAGGAATTTTTTTTTTTACAGCACATGCACTTTTTAAACCTAGAGGATGCATTCCTGGACGAACTGCAAACACTACCCTGAACGAAAGACAAAGAATGAAATGAGGGCAGGAGATATTATCTAATGTATATTAAGATATTAATATATGAATATATAGAATATATATTATATATATTAAATGACAAATGTGTGTCGCTGCTATCACCTGAATTACTACAAACAAGAAAACGAAGACGCTGCTTGGCGTGTGAATGGGATAAATTGTAGTGTCACTGCACCTGGGCCTGTGATTGGACAGAACACGGTGAGGTAATGGATCATCCGGCTGTGGATTTACGTCTAAAGACTCGGATCGAATGTCCAAGAGCTTGACTGAGAGGTGCAGACGCATAACCTCCACCCTCTTTATATGAACAGTTACAGACTGTCAATCAAAGGAGAGGAAGTGACATGACTCTTTCCAGACCGTTCGGAACAGTGGGTCCAGGCACGGGATACGAATGTGGAACTATCTATTCTGTGATGTCACTCTTACTAGGGTGAAGTCTTAGTCAAAAGACACCTGTACTGACTCAACATTCCTATAGGACTTGGTGTGATAATACTAAAGGGATATTACATGTATGTATATGGAAATAAAAAACAAATTAACAAAAAAAGGATAAATGTGACAAAACTTTTACCAAGGAATGGAATCATTCAGTTCACAGCAGTAGTAAAAGATAAATCAAATATTTAGGGTTCGTAACATTTTCCAAAGAGAATATTGCACACAACTTTAGGAACTGTTCATTACCACACAATCTGTATATACATATCTAATATCCCTTTATGTAGTTCACTTCATCTAATTTATAATGTTAGAATATGTTCAGTATTCTGTGTATTTAATTTGATCTATTTATATTCAGTGTTATTGTTGATATTGTTTTGCTTTGTTTTCTATCGACATTGTCATCAATCTGAAAACTGTGGACGGCTTTTATAGAACGAAAAGACAAATGAAAAGAGAGACACTTCAACATTCCTAAAGCGCCTTTTTGTTTATTTCAACCTTTTTGTATCAGCGATCAGTTTGGTGGAGACACGTGATCTGCGGACAAGAACACTAAACATTCTCTTTGTGTGAAAGTGCCAGAATTTCTTGTTTGTTTTTCTTGTTTGTTTTCCATGTACAGCCACATTTTCAGTATATTTTCACAGTAATATATTTATTGGTGCTGTTAAATATTAACATCCTTTTGTGTTTTAGTATAACTATTAAACATATTTATTTTCAAATTATATTGTTTTTTATTAAAGCAAAAATGGATTCTCTGTTTGGTGAGTGTTTTTGTCAGTTCACAATTTGCAGTTGCCAGGCACTGACACAATGTCCAAAATGAAAGAAAAAATACTCCTGAATTACCCACTAACTGTAGGACAAAGCATTTGCACAAAAATGCACAGATGACACATTAAGACAAGTTGCTGTAAAGCAATAAAGTATACCAAAAAGGACCAAATAATAATAATATGTCCACCATTCCAGGTCTAGCCCATTCTCCTTCCCAAGGCATTTACGTCATATACTGACGCTTTTGCCAATGCGTATACATCCAACGCCCATGGCACCCTTTATCGTCAATATGAGACACAGATATATATGGGCCAGAAGGCTTCTCCTAGTGGTCTAACCCTAACCCTACCCCAGACCTAAACCTACCCATCACTGAAGCATGTTATATTGACGCTAAAGTGTGCCATGTGCGTTGGATGTACATGCATTGGCAAAAGCTTCAGTATATGACGCCTTGGGATGAGAATGTGTTGTCTGAACCCATATAGCTTTGTATGAGGACAAAAAGATAAAAATTTAAGTAATTATGTTTGCTTCATTTTTCAGGGTATTTGATCATAACTACTGAAATTCGCAAATAAATGGACATGAAATTAATTTTAGTAACTTGCCTCACCTGACAACTGTAGCGAGTATTATGTAAACAACATGGAATACACAGGATAATAAACCACACATCTAATAAATAAACCACATATCTTAGTAGTCCATCGATTACGATGATGTGTGAAGTCCAACTTCGTTATGTTGGTTCGTTATGTTCGTAACGTTATGAGAGTTCTCTTTGGAAGAGAGTTCGTTATGTTGGCAACTTCGTTATGTTGTTAACGAAAGGTTCGTTATGTGGTCTTGCCAGCTAATGCGAAGAAGTGACCTCAGACTGCGTATGTGGAATTGTTCCAGCTGTTCCAAATGTCTTCTGTACAAGGTCCATGTTTCACATCCAAGGCCAGTAAGAACAATAGCATTGTACAGTTTTACTTTTGTGGTTATTTTGATGTTGTGCTGGTTCAGTACCCGGTTTTTCAAGCGGCCAAGAGCTTGCCTTGCTTTGCATATATATACTCGAAAAGTTCGAACTTGCAAAGAACTTGAAAAGTTCGACTGTCTTTAGTTGTGTCCCATCATTGGTGATGGAGGGAGGAGGGGCATTGGAAAAAGGGGATCGTTGTAACAGGACCTCGAGTCTTACCCAGGCTGATGGTCAGACCAAAGAGACGGGAGGCTTCTGCAAACTTGTTGACAATGCACTGAAGTTCAGACTCTGTGTCCACCATAAGAGCACAGTCGTCGGCAAATGGGCTCTATGCACGGCGGTATTTCCGGTGAAGGTTTAAGGATGCTCGATAACTTCTGCCGATCGTAGAGTCCAATGCAATACCGAGAATTTATATTGAATTTTATACTCCCTGGTTATACTAAAGAAACGTTAGACACAAAAACAGATAAAACAGACACCCCTTGTTGTGTTTATGCTTCTTTTTAAAATTATATTAAATAAACATAACTATATATAAAATTACATCTAAGCACATGTACGTTTCATTTCAAAGACGGGAGGACAGTAAATTTTGAAGACTCTGCCATAATCCCATTTTCCTCGGTTTTCCTCCGCTTTAATCTACACAACCGGAACTGGACGAGCATCCTTGCGTCAAATGCAGAACTTATGCGTGCATAAAGCCCATAGGGACAAATATACAATCAGTAACCAACGATCCCAAAACTAGTGTGGAAACCAGAACAAAAGAAAACAAAGCCCATCCAGGAGTCCAAAACCGTGACAGCAGTCTCCCTTGACCGGAAGGCAAGTCCTCACCCCAGAACAGAATGTCCAACTGAGGAGGGATGGAGCTCAGGAGGGGGACAAGGGGCTGGCGGAGGAAATAACAAAGGAGGAGATGATAACGGGAAGGACCAGGGCGTTGTTGGTAGTGAGAAGAGCCAGGGAGGAGATGAGAGCAGAATGAGAGCCAATGAGACCAACGGTGGATGAGTGTCTGAGGTGGAGACAGGGTTCCAGAGGGCCGAGGCAAAGCTAGAGGGATGGAAGAGCCCGACAGAGCTAAAGGGTGGACAGATGAGCCAGGGGATTCTCTTGCCAAGGCGGAAGCTGAAGGCCAGTCTCATCCTCCTTGGCAAGGGGATCCCCTGGACTCCTGACTTGAGGCAGATCCATACAGCAGAGTGGATTCAGTAGATGGGGAGCCGAGGGACTGAAGAGAAACACCGGAGGCGGGGCCAAAAGAGGTCTTTAGAAGAGAAAGTGTGATAGGGAGGCTGGGTGGGATCTTCAGAGTCACCAGAGACTTGGAGCTGGACGTGACAAATGGAATGCGAGGACCATCCAAGGACAGGCATGCCTTGGACCACTCATTGAGGCTGGTCCAAAGTAATGTGTGAGGTATGCCAGATCGAGAAAATTCCTTGTGTGGTCCTCCAGGGAACGGTCCTTCTGCTTGAGGTAGACAAGCTCGTTCTTCTGTAACATGTAGTGTGCTAAACAACACATTAAATCTTACACAAGAACAGACAAGTGAACTGAACATAATAAGGAGTATTAATACCAGGTAAACATAATGATAGACAGATAAAAATGCATAACCATAAGAACAAGATACAATCAGTAACAAAGACATCCAAAACTAAACAAAGCAGGAAAACAGGAACAAAAAGAAACAAAACAGAAAATAAAATAATATTCTATAACAGTGACAAAAATGGTCAGCAAAGTTTATGTGAGACTCAACAAACAGACTATTAGATTGCACTGCTTCTGTGGCCATATCTACAAATATGTATTATTGCCCCCTCAAGATACCATCCGTGTAGATAAAAAAAGGGTAAAATAATAATATCTGCAGTGATGTATTTTTGTAGGCCAACAAAAAAGTTAGGATCACCCTGCTTTCATCGAGAGAGAAAAATAGTTTCCATTGGCTTTTGGACGTTTGGAGATAAACTCTTGTGACCAACAAAAGTTTAGGATTCTTGTTTTGATCAGACCCGATACTCACGGGAATTCGTACGAATTTTATGAGGTGGCTAATTCCTAACAATGCGTATCGACCTCACTCGTACGAATTAGTACGATTTTTGCTAAATCGTACACATTTTACGAATTGGCCAATTCGTATGAATTCGTACGAATGACCTACCCCTGACCCCGCCCTAAACTTAGTCACTTTTTAATCACTGGTATGAATTTGTACGAATTAGTCAGTTATATGATATCTTCACAAATAAACACCACTTTTATGAACATTGAAGTGTAAACAATGGCCAGAAGAAAAATTCTAAATTAGGCTATAAATAAACTACACAACAGTCTGATGACTTCAACGTCAGCACCATTAATCTTCCAAAGATTCTTTCTTCTTAATTAAAAAGTCCCCAAAAGTTAAAGTTAGAATAGTTTGCAAGAGTACGATTATAAATTGTAAGAGCAACTAGATGAGTTTACTTGTTCCGTGTTTCCTTTTTCAAGACAAATGAAAGCTTAAAAAAATACAAAGGTGTATTATGTCACATTCACGTTAGTTTGGACTCGTTATGTTGTCATTCATTTGTTGTTACGGACACTAATCACACTCAGCTGTGCACTCATCAGTCACCATCATTAGCACCTGTATATATGTTCAGTTCTGTTTCTGTCCAGGGTCTGGTATTGTCTATGTTCAGTGTGTGTTGGTATTTGTTTGCCTTTCTGTTGAGTCTTTAGAGAATAAACCTTTTGAATTGAACCGTAACATCTTCCTTACCTGTCTGCCAGCAACCACCCGGTTCATTTTACTGATCTATTTTATTTAAATTAATTAAATGTGAAAATATCTTCAGCTGGTGTTCATCACAGAATTTATTTCAGGCAAACCAAAACCCATTGAACAGAAATTCAAAAGTGGACGTAAACCTTTTTTTTTTTTTTTTAATAAAATCTTTAATGCTCATTAATGTGTCTATTTATGCATCAATTATACTCCTCTTGGACTGGGCTAAAATTCTTAATATTTATACAATAATAAGAAGACAATTCAATAATGTTGACAAAAGTAAAATGAAATCTATAGGAACAAGTTTTTCTGCATGTCCTGTATTGAGTACCAAATTACTGGTTCAAACATTATTATACAACGGCCCTAAAATGAAACTGAGAGTAAACCGACCCCATGGGTTAGTTGCACTTCCTTATTCAGATCATATGAGTTACAAGAACAATTTACTTATAAAACACCCTTATTAAGTTTACTGATATAGATTACAGTACTTTTTACAGTTCTTTTTACAGTACAATTACTTTTTAATCTGAAATCCTGACAGGGGTTATAAACAGTGATTTATTTCCTCTGCCTTTGGTTGTGTCAAATGAATGTGAGAACCTTCAGAAGGAGACCTAAATAAGCACTCAGATCTTATTATGTTTGACTTGTAAATTAACAGTTTACTGTAAAATATTCTTTGTGCTAATTTAATCTCCTCAGAGTTGTTTTAAACATCTCGGGGTTATGTATGTACAGTAACTCCGGTTCCCAGAGAAGGTAATGGGATGCTGACGCAATGGGGATGCAGAACCTGGTGTGTTACTTCATGCCAAAACCTTTGACCGACGCAGTTAATGACGTCCCACTGAGCGCTCGAGCATATAAATCGGGCGCCTGCAAGACGTTCATTCAAATTTTCTAAAGGAAGACGCTTAGGCATGCCTGAAGCATGGTAATGTAACACAGCGTCTGTATACATACGTAACCCTAAGACGTTCACATTTCTCTGGAACTCGATCCTGCATCAGTTGCTGATGCTCTCAACTAGCTCAGATCTACAGGTGTTAGAACACAGTCTTAAATTCATGCTCAACCGTTTCTGAAATGGGGACTGCTATTTAAGACCAGTCTGAGCCACAGCTACAGGACACCTCAAAGCCCGGAAGAGTTGAGCAAACAGAGGAGACTATAGACATATCCTCAAATAAGTCCATCAGCCAACCAGATGAAGATGAAATACAGAATTGCTTTGCTACGTTACATATGATCCCAGACCTGAACACAAGCCTAGGAGAACAGCATAGCGAAGGGAGCTTGCAAAGGTAGAATTCACCTCCGCAGAATTCATCACCTCGCAGCATACCGACATGCTGGGGTCTTTGTTTGTCTGGAACCTACCCTGGAGACCGGCCCACCTATGGTGACCTGACCAGGAGTGAGCTCCCGACGGTATCGCTCTCCAGGGTCACTGGAACCCGCAAGCCCCCTCACCACGTCAAGATAGAGGGGCTTCCCAGCAACTGGACCAGTCATTTTGCCCTTCTGGAAACGTAAGGGCAACAGCCTAGTCTGCGGCAACTACAGAGGCATTACCCTTTTCTCCATCCCCTGGCAAGCTCTTTACCAGGATCTTGCTCACTCTCTGCTCTCCCAGCAATCAGAAGCAGCGGCTGTCCCCAGCAGGTTGGCTTCATGCCTAACCGCTCCACAACAGACCAAGCTCTCTGCCGGTTGCTTGCTGATAGAGAAGACCTATGAATTCCAGTAAAGATCGCCATCTTTACATCGTTTATTGATCTGAGGGCTGCCTTTGACACTGTTTGCCACACTTGACTGTGGAGTATCCCACACGCCCTTGGAGCACCACCCGAAGATCGTTGACCTGTTCAACTTGCTTTATAGCAATGCTCAGAGCTGTGTCCACATCAACGGCAGAGACTCCAGTGGCATTCTCCAGGGCTGTGTGGCTGCTCCTGATCTCTTCAACTGCATCATTGACCATCTGATGTCTAGGGTTTGTGAGCGGGTCCCCAGAGTGTCCTTCGGCAGTTACCACCTGACTGACGTGGAGTACGTCCATGACACCATCCTGCTCAGCACGTCCTACAACCAACTGAGAGATGCTCTGGGCATATACAATGAAGAGGCTGAGAAGCTTGGCCTTCAGGTGAGCTGGACCAAAAACCAATTTCATGTATGTTGGTGACCGACCGCATTCAACTTCCCTGCGGCTTGGCAATTACATTGTATAGCCTGTCAAGAACTTTGTGTATCTGGGATCCTTAGTGACAGACAACAGGGAGCTAAAACCAGAGATTGCCAACAGAAGAGCCTTGGCTGCGTCAGCCCTGACAGTCTCTCTGGAAACCACTCTGGCGGCACCAGACCATCTCACGCAGGACGAAGTTCCGCATTTATAACTCAGCAGTACACTCCATACTGCTTTATGGCTCAGAGACTTGGCCCTTAAATAAGAAACTAACTGCAAGATTCGATGGCTTTGATAGCAGGGCCCTCATGACCATCAAGAACATCAGGTGGCTCCAGCGGGTTTCCAATCAAGTACTTAGAGCCTGCATATGCCAGCCCAGAGCATCCTGCCTGGCTGCGCAATGTCACACCCGCTGGTTCGGCCATGTCCTCTGCCTCCCTCCTGACCATCCAACAAGAGCCATTCTCCAGTTTGATCCGAGGGCCGCAGGGATTAGCCGGTGGGAACGCCCCCTCACCCATCGCAGGAGCCAAAATAAATGATGAATGGTTGAAAGTCTCTCCACATCCTTATAGCAATCACTAAGTTACGTGGTCTAAAATGTATTTATATGTATATATCTCATTTGTGGAAGGCATAGGACCATAATATGTTCGTCCAAACATTGCATTCGGTCTGGAATGTAAGACAGAACGTCAGTCACTGAGCATCGCAACCAAAGAGCAGCCATAGTTCCTCCTCAACCAAAACAATGAGCTGTGTTCACACCTTAATTAGGAAGAGATGGAAACCTGCGAGGTTCTACTTGGAGAGGTTCGTGACTCGCTTTCAATGGCAACAATATCACTGTCCAAATGAATCTGCAGCAGTCAGATGGTACAGGTCAGTGCTTTTTAAGTTCTTTATATGTTTATTACCATTGTTTTACCATTACCATAATGTTATCTGCTTTGAGACATTAGGTAATTTCTTGCCATCTATCGTGACGCTTCAGTTTGCAATGTGTTTTGAAGGAGGCATGGCTTTGTAGAGCACTCTGAAGTGAGGGTTGGATCTAATGCTTTCAAAGCTAGCTTGCTATTGCTGAGCCTCTTCTAAAATTCCTACCTTTAACATCTCATTCTGTGTTCCACTGGGGAAACAAAGGGGTCATCATGACATGATGGTAATTACATTTTCATTTATTCCTCTGTTGACCTGTCATCCAGAGGCTTCGCTGCTCTTGTTTCCGTTTTCTTTGAACATCTCTGCCCAGGTAAATTACTGTAAGTGTGGCCACTGACTTAGCAAATATCACACTAAAACCCAGTGGAACCGCACCGTACTTTGTACAGACAGACAAAGGCTTGCTCTTTAGTAAGCACTGCATAGTTGCAACGTTTAGTTGTAACAGTCATGTCTCTGGAGGCAGCGAGCTCCTGACGGGTAAGAGATTAAATGCTCCCTAAACGGCCCTTGTGTAAACCTGTCTGTTGTAACCATGAACCTTACACCCCATGCAATGTCTAAAACAGAAGCCAGCAATAATAAATCTGTTTTGTAAGCAATTATTTTTCAACTAGAACTGTTGAATGTGTACCGAGTGAGTTAAAAGGTGTCGCTTTAAGAGTCCCTCCAAGCTTTTCCAGTTTGCACATTGTCACCAGAGCAACGTGCCTGCGATCAGGTATTCTGCTGTGGAAACTGGCCTCACAAGGATCAAGTGTACGTCATCCAGTCACCTGCTCTTCAACTGACTGCGAGTGTAGCTCAGCAGTCCTCTAGAGTCACCATGTGTGAGTGAGAGAGAGTAAAACTGTTCTCTCATGTTGCTAGACTAGGACCGACCTATATTTAGCTACCCAGGAAATTTAACAAGTCATCTGATCGAGAGCGGGACACAGAAAAAGAGAGGTGTATCTTCCTGTATATCTCGCTTATTCACACTCCTTTGTTTCATTAGAGAGGAAAATGTACTTCAGCATAATTCATCTATAATTAATCACATTTATCACTGCCATATCTGTCTCTTTTGCAGCATATTTTTACAGTAAAATTAAATATTGCATTGATAAAAAACTTTTTTCTTTGATTTTACTTCAACGTTTTCTGTTTGCCAGTGAAACATCAATCCTGTTACCATTGTACAACTACAAAGTAAGAAAAAAGTAATCTTATACTCTCCAAGGCTGCATTTATTTGATTAGAATACAGTTAAACTGTAATATTGTTAAATATTATAAAAATTTAATAACTGTTTTGTATTGTAATGTATTTATTTCTTCAGAAAAAAACTCAATGATGATTTGCTGCTCAAGAAATGTTTATTATTATTATCATCAATGTTAAAAGCCATTGTGCTGCTTTATATTTTTTCATTAATTTTTCAGGATTCTTTGATGAATATAAATTTCAATAGCAAAGCATGGTGACATTATAAATGTCTTGTCACTTTTGAGCATTTTAATGTGCACTTGAATAAAAGTATTAATTTACTTATTTAAAAAAGTAGTGTAATTATATGCGGACAGATATTAAAATGCATTAGCGGTAGTATTTGTATTATTTAGATTCAGATGCATTTATTTACATGTAAACACGTTTATGTAATTAGATGTTTAGAATCTTACAACATTAACTTTAAAAATTGCTTTATCAACCTGTTCAGGCAACAGTGTTTAAGTGAAAATTCCTTGACAAAGATATAAAGAAAAAAAGTAAAGCGATAATATGATACTGCAAAATAAAATAAAAGGCATTAATAATAATAATAATTCACCGGCTGATTCAGTGAATGAAGAACTAACATAGATTGCTAATAATAATACAAAGCATTTTTCCTTCACCTTTTGACAGACTTTGGAGTGGATTGAGTAACTGTAGCTTGTGATACTGTAAATGCTTGAGTAATTGTTGGAGCGTAAAGTCAGTGGTTAGGCAAACAATGCTAGTGTCACATTTCCCTGTCTGGAGGGCAGTTCAAACCAGCACTGACTGGAGATGATGGACTGAATCCAGTTTATATACCAGCGACTGACAATACACTGAACACTTAACAGTGACTTCATTCTTCCATACATATCTGACAAGCCTAATGAGAACTTCTATGATCTCCACATCTTTATAATAATAATAATAATACTGCTTACGTTATTCCTTCATGTATTTAATCATTTATTTTAATAATCATGACATTTTTAAATATAGTTTAAATGTATATTTAGACAGCCTGTTCTCTCGTAAATGCGTCTCTATAACACGCATCATGTATTGCCGTGTAATTTATACACGAAAATTTGTTTTTAGGTGCATATGAGACGCAGTTTTTCGCGTGCATTTGATACGCAATTCATTTGCCTGTAATACACATGCACCCCACACCACTAATTCTACCCAAACGTATAATACACACGCACCCTACCCCACACCTAAACCTACCCTAACCAACCAATGCGTATCATATGCACGTAAAAACTCACTTTAGCGTATAAATTACACGACAATACGCATGTGTGCTATAAAGACGCATTTAGTGTGATCGGGTTGATTTAGACCAGGGGCGTTTGGCATGGCAAGGAGTGCCTTCTCAAAAAATAATCCATATTACAAAAATAAAACAACCGGATATACGCAAATTACGTTTTTCTAAATGAACGACGTGCCAAGTGAGCAGAACTGTATAAAGTTCAGCGAACTTCTGAACTGTATGAACGGCGTTCGTGGTTTCGACTTATCGAGACTGTTTTCCAAAGATGGCGCCGGCTGTATACATGAAGTGGACTGTCTTTATAAAGTATCTTCTTATTAAACGGTCTGTACACTTACAAAGTTCTCAATGCGTTTTGCATGTATGGACCCTCATTATGTTACTGTGTTAGTTTGGGGCTATTTTGAACCTTGTTAGTGGTATAAACTGGCGATTTCTTTTTATTTATTAAATGTCCCCATTACTGAGCGTTATACGCTGAAACAGTTTTAGAAATAAAACTCTTTATATTCGATTATCATATAAACAAATCTCAGAGAACGGTTGACTAGGTACCAATGTGTTATTAGACCAAAGGTTCATTTTGGACCGGAGATCTCCTTTAATTTCCTGGACTTTGTGGTTTTTAACATTTTTGATTGTGCTTATTATTTATATTTTACAATTGGTGTAATTGTTGGGCTTGTATTGTATTGTCAAATACGATTGAGAATTAGCATACAGTTTGGAAATGCGGTATGGTTCCGTTCTCTGCGAGAACTCCCTGCGCATCCATGAGGCCTAGCATTGATAAGAGCAGCGATAACCCTGCTTAGGGTAAACAGAACAGAACCAACATGAATGTATTGCAGATATCATTAATTGAAGATTTTAAATAATAACATAAATCAAGAATTCAGGGGGAATCAGAATGCCATACTGACTGATGAGAGGAGGAGCTGGGGATGGAGGAGGGTAATTAGCTCTGAGACACGCGATAGCTGCTGATAATACTGAAGGAGATTATGAATACAGTGATAGGCATCGTATTCCTATAGGTAGATATGGATCAGCTGAGTGTGAGCTTGTGACTGACACGTAGACCTGCCAGAACTGACGCTACGCTTGATTTATTCACTGACCCTTTAATGAAACAAAATGGTGGTTTCTATGTATGTTTTCTATGCATGATTTTCTTTATTTTGATTGGTTGGGCAGCACGTGAGAGGAATCAAACTGATTGATTTTGGCTGGCGTGCACACACACACACACACACACACACACTCACAAACACAAAGAGAGTAACGATAGAGGGTGTGTTTTGTGGATAAGGGAATCAACATGAATGAACTAATGTGGGGGTTGTGCAGGCAGTTAATAGGATCCTCTTGTAGACCCGTCTGTTTCTCTGCTGATAAGACAGATGTATGGAACGCTTTAAGACAACTCCCCCCTTTCCACGATCATTTGTTATTTTCTAATCTGACAATCATATTTGCAGGATTGGGCAAAATATTACACATTGTATATTTACATAAATTCAAAAAATTTGACAGAATTTGACCCTAATGGTTGTAAAATGAGGACTATTAAAGGGTTAGTTAAAAAATGTTCAAAAATGAAAATGATGTCATCAAAGTAACACCAGGTAACTTTTGCTCTCGGGGTCCCCCTACAGTTGGGAAACAGTATTGTCCTCTACTACTGTCGTAAACTATGTCATCCTACATGCACGCGCATTTGTTGACAACCATGATAGCCCTGAACATTGTAGGAGGAGGTCACATGCAGGTGTTCTGCTTGATGTCGAGTGTGAAATGTTTTCATCCCAGGTACAGTGGCAAATATTTCAGCATGACATATGAATATAATTTCATGGGTTTTATTTTTTTTCTAACAACAAATGATCGCGATGCTCACGTTTACAAGCCACCGTCATTATAGTAGCCTAGTCTATTGGTTACCGTTTTACTGAATCTATATTATACTTCAATGCAAATGTTTAAGTGGTCGATAATAACCATATATTAAAATATCAAGCTACCATAAATAAATCTGCAAATTTTACACATCGATTTGCATTATAGCTTGAGGCAAGAAAAATAAACGAATATCACAGACATGTTAGGTATCCTAAAATATTATTTTGTACATCTTATATATTTACTTGCAAGAATGTAGCCCCTACCAAACTTGTACACGCCGTTCAGACGATAGCTAACCATCAAAAACTAGAATATTGTTTACTAGCTACCAGATTGATAATTCACTACTCTACAATCATTACTTGATTCATGAAGATAAATGGAGGATAAGATAGCTTCTGTAACTTAGTCAGGCAGACAAAAAAAAACAACATTTTGTTAAAAATACAATATAGAAATATGATTACAATTTGAAATATTTGTTTCCTATTTGAATATTTAATAAAATGTAATTTATTTCAGTGATCAAATCTGAATTTTCAGCATCATTACTCTTCAGTGTTACATGATCCTTCAGAAATCACTCTAATATGATGATTTGCTGCTCAAGAAACATTTCTGATTATTATCAGTGTTGAAAACATTAGTTGCAGATAAATAGTTTTGTGGAAACTGCTAATTTTAAATACAAACATTTTTGTAACATAAGTAATTTTTGATAAATGTTATGTGATGTTAATAAATAAAACTTTTAATTTCCATATACAAATTAGATTAAATACAAATTTCTTAATTTAAAAAAAAATGAAAAGGAAATGAAAAGGTTTTTGGTAACACTTTACAATACGGGTGCACTAATATGCATTAATTCATGCTTAACTAATGCACAGATCATGAGTTAATGTATAACTAATGAAGAACTAAACCATTAATTAATGATTACTGCATCAGCAACTAATAAAGAGTCTATATGATTAATAGATTAACTAATAAATTAATTTCCATTAATTAAAAATGTTATCTATTAATTCCATAATAACATATTTTATTAACTAAGAGTATAAATGAATGTGTGAATTACCGCAATTAGTCAACACTATGCACTTCAACTTCCAGTTGTCTGATTTAATTAATCATTAGCAAATGATTTGCAAAGGTCTCATTATGTTATGACTTTACTTGTTGAGGCACATTACTATTAACTAATTACTTAAAACATCACATTAACTAAAACATCACATAAAATTGATAAAAAATTACATATTATTTATGTCATTTTAAACATAATTGATATTATGACATCATCTAATGTTGGAAGAAATAACACATTTTGTAGAATGCCATTTTTTTATGATAACATATTTGCACATAAGTATCACACAACATGTTACCTTTTAATACTTTCAGGTATTCTCTAATGAACTGTCTCATTCTCAGTTCTCTCCATGGAGTCAACCCTGGGCCTCATTCATACAACGTGTGTACAGATTTGATCTTAGAGTGTGCAAATGTTAAAATCCACGCCAACTTTGGCACATCGGGATCTGAGCAGACGTTTGCACTTTTCCTGGTGGCAGAGAGCCGGAGTTGATGTGAAATTTATACATTTCATCTGGGCGTACGTTAATTCTCTTAAAATACACATATGTGCGTTTTAGACATGATCTTAAGATCAATGTAAGGTTTCTAAGATCTTTATCTTCTCTTGATGTCTACCTCATCTCCATCTTTCTCTCTGTGAAGTTAAAAGTGGTTTCCATGCTGAGTTGGAGACCGTAGAGTTATGAACCTCTCAGCCACTTCATCTCTTACCCAGCATGCCTCTGAGACTCTGAGAAAAACATCTAGTAGCTCAAGCAATAAAAGTGCTGTGCCACAGTGGAGTGACTTCATCTCGCAGTAAAGCTCTCAGTGATATACAACACAGAGGATGAGAAGGGGATCCCAGCATGAGTGTGGGGCACCATGGACCTCGTCACCCCCGTGTGCCCCTCTGTAATTTAACGGAGAGCAGCTGTTACTCTGTACAGAATCTCTATGTAAACTGCCGCAGTGTTTATCCCCATAAATTTGCTAAAATCCACCGGGATCCTAATTTTACTACAGGAAGGTATTTTTTAGTGCACGTCACATGAGGGCTCTACACTCATCCAGCTCTTCAGAGGGCTCTCGACATGATTGACCTTTGCCCCTAGAGGTTAGGAGCGCATTCCCATGCCCATAAGTTTAAGAGTGTGAATCCTTAATTATCGGGTTGCTAAGATAACCAAGTGCCAACATCACACCCATCTGTCAGGGATACTGTACAATCCTTATTAGACCTCATGGCATGTTAGTCGCCTTTTCTCACTGGGGGTTACAAACAAATGTTTCAGTGTACTCGAGACTCGGACTTGGTCTCAAGACCATATTTTAATGGTCTTGGTCTTGTCATGGACTTTTGTGCATTTTGACTTGGAATTGACTCGTACTCTAACATATTAGGACCCGTACTTATTCCCAAGTCCACTCGAGTCCCATTTAAAATATGTCATGATTATTACTGTATGATATTTCTTTAAATTGTTGTTTGATTGAAACGTCCAATGATTGCTTACTTTCTTGTGCGTCCTTTTACTATAACGTTCGAGGTGCACAAATGCAACAGGACCCAGGTCAGATGTGATGTGGAACCTCTAGCTGAACTATGTATTGAAAATGTCTGCCTTATCATCCATAATTTAGTTTGCATATACAGTAGGATCCACACAGAATTCATGTGCAGTATTGTTGTGTGAAAGAACACTTACTGATTGTAATAATTGTAAGTCATAATTGTAATAAATTACCTTTACACCACTATGAGGCCTTTTTACCATTACAGTGTACATGATTCCATGGTATATTTGGTTTGTTGTTTGAGTATGGTGCCAATTTTATTGTTACCCATATATATTTGACATATTCTTGAAGATATCTTTAACTCTGGTTTCAGACCCAACCTTAGGTTATCCAACCTCTCTGGTCTCAACTCAGACTCAACCTTCTATGGTCTCAGCTTCGAACTCGGACTTGACTCTCTTTGGTCTCGGTGTCGACTTGGACTCAACCTTCTATGGTCTCGACTCGGACTTGACTCTCTATGGTCTCGACTCGGACTTAACTCTCTTTGATCTCGGCCTCTAACTCAGACTTCGACTCTCTTTGGTCTCGGTGTCGACTCAGACTCAACCGTCTATGGTCTCAGCTTCGACTTCGGACTTGACTCTCTTTGGTCTCGGTGTCGACTTGGACTCAACCTTCTATGGTCTCGACTTCGGACTTGACTCTCTATGGTCTCGACTCAGACTCAACTCTCTATGGTTTCCGACTTCGGACACGACTCTCTCTGGTCTCGACTCCGGACTTGACCCTCTTTGGTCTCGGACTCGACTCTCTTTGGTCTTGGTCAAGACTCGGACTCGATTCTCTTTGGTCTCGTTCTCAACTTGGACTTCGAACTCTCTTTGGTCTCGATCTCCACTCGACCTTCTATGGCCTCGGCCTCGAATTCAGACTCGACTCTCTTTGGTCTCGACTCTTCGACTCAACTCTCTATGGTCTCGGTCTCGATTTCGGACTCAACTCTCTTTGGTCTCGACCTCGAACTCGGACTTCGACAATCTTTGGTCTCGGACTCGCCTCTCTTTGGTCTTGGTCTTGACTTCGTACTCGAACCCTCTATGGTCTCGATCTCGAACTCGAATCTTCTATGTCTCAGTCTCGACTCGGACTCAACTCTCTTTGGTCTCGAATCTCGAACTCAGACTTCGACTCTATTTGGTCTCGACTTGGACTCGACCTTCTATGGTCTCTGTGTTCGACTTGGACTTGAACCCTCTATGGTCTCGAGTCTCAACTTGGACTCGACTCTCTTTGGTCTCGAACTCGACTCTCTTTGGTCTTGGTCTTCAACTTCGGACTCGACCCTCTATGGTCTTGGTTTCCAACTCGACCCTCTATGGTCTTGAATCTCCAACTCAGACTCGAATGAGCTGGTCTCGACTACAACACTGAAATGTATACTTCTTTTTAATTCATATTTAATTGGAGCATATGGACAAAGTGTACAGTGAAGCTGTGGCTACGTCTACATTAATCCAGATATGTTTGAAAATACTGTTTTCTATTTAAAACTCTGTTCATTCACACTAGCGTTTTCCAAAATTTCACATCCACACTGAAACTTCAGAAATGCTAATTTCACCTCACTGAGCATGCGGAAACCTTCAGTAAAGCTCACTGAGATGATGACACAGACAGAACAAATAATAATTTATAATAATAAAGTCACGCAATTCTTCTGGCAGGATGTTGCAAAACATCTCCCCATTCACTGATGTGTCCAGGTCGCTCTCACTCACCATTATGTTTGGTCTAAAGCACGTCTGCGCTAATGTTTCGCCGCAGGACAGCAAAAGCGAGTTGTTTGTTTTTTTGTCATTTTTGCAGGACTGTAAAACGAAGAGTGTGCAAAGTATGCAATATGCTTCTTTTGAAAAAGAAAGGGTCCCATTTTAGTGTGGCCCTAATACCTGTGAACTTACATGGTAACTACTTGTGTACATAAATAACTACAGTGTAAGTACACATTAGTACATTGTATAGCTATAATATTTGTGTAACTACACATATGTAACAACCCACAGAATGGGATGTGCAAGTACAAATGTGTAACAGGTATTATGTAATTTTGTAACAACAATATGTATTTACATTATATATATTATATATTTAAGTTGTTCCACTTCCATAAGTCTTAAATAGTGCAGTTACTAGGTTGGATATAAAAGTGTTTCATTGTCAGTATGTTAAAAGCATTTCCTTTCACAGTGGCAGAGTTTTTCTATTTTTATTTTAGGCAGTCTAAAGGACCCTGTTCTAGTGTTAACCCAACTGCAGTACACAAGTTTTACATCTGTTACACTGTTGAGTGCAATGTGTATTAATAAATATTGTTTATATAGTGTCATGTAACAACACTTATGGGACACAACAATTACACTTTAAATTAAGTGGACAGTTCCTGCAGAGTTATCATGTAAGTACACTGTTGTTGTAGTGTTACACAGATTTTGCATATTACAGTTGTGATCATTTTACACTTACCATTCCACAATTAAAGAACATAACTGTTTGACAGCTTAGATGCAAAATTTAATTCTAATTGAATTAGATAAATAGATAAATATGAAATTTGGCAGAAGATTTTTATCTCCCATCTCACATTGCTTGAAACTTGGTGAGAAGAGAAAAAACTACTTATTTTGTATGTGTTTCTGGGAAAGTGACATAGCTTTAGTAACATAACGGTTAAGTTGGATTTAACAAGGGGTTATTTTGAGGGTTACTGTTATGGTGACGAGTGGAGACTGTGGTTGGGACAAGCAGTTATTAGACAAAATAGTTCTGTAAGTTGTTTCAATGAGCAAGCATATTTCTTATACAGTATGTTTGCTATTGTGTTATTAAAAATGTACTGCATTTGTAATTAAACGAACAAAAATTGTACACAGCATTTGCAACTGCATTACAAAATTAATTTGAAATGATCAAGATTCACCAATCACAACATGTACACAGTATTAAATGTTAACAGCAGAACTGGTCAGATTGCATTACAATCTGCTCTTAGCTCTGATAAGTTTGGTCAATTAACTAGTAAGAAGCACAGGTACACTGTAAAACATTTTGTAAAAATGTTGTTAAAAATAAATTGTAAAAAAAGTTTATTTTTATTAATTTAATTATTTAATTTAATTATTATAGTAAATATTATATGAAAAATAAGAATTTCTACTTAAAAATGTCATGCTTAATTCAATGTGTTACTTATTATTTCTTTGCAGTTATCTGTAAAATTTACTGATAAATCCTCCAAGTTTTCTTCAGTGTAGTCTAAAAAAAATTTTAATTCACATAATATCAATACTTGTGTGATCTGTTTGTGTGTGTGTGTGTGTTCAGTGCAGCCTTTCCACTAATAATAATAATAATAATATTATTATAAATTCCAGTAGGAAAAATAAAATAAAGAACCAAAAGAATCCCAAGAATCTGATCATTGCATGATTAAGGCATACTGGTTTAGGTATGATAATCATTTTAAAGAATGTGAGTTTTGTATGTGTGCATGCTTGTGTGTGTTTAGCTGTGGACAGACCTAATGCCAGAAATATTGAAAAAAAAAGATGACAGTTGGACAAGTCTAGACTTGCCAAATGCATTCCAGAGCAAAGCATCAGGAAACAACATCTCAGGAAACACAGGGGATTTCCACCGCAACAACTCAATTGCTTGGAAATAATAGGAAATGAGTTCAGGTGAATATATCAAACACACAGCAATAAAAAAAAATAAATAATAAAAAAACATTCAGTTAACCTTTCTTCTTTCTTATGTGGAGATTGAAGTCTACTTTTATTGCATATTCTAAGAATGGCCCCGTTAAGGCTTCCTGGAAGATATTATGGAGTAACTGACAGCAAATGCTCCACCTTTACTAGAACACACATTCCAGAACTCATTCATGCAATAAAACAGTGCCAAAGATAACACCTACACACCAGACCAATCACCTTCCCAAGACAAGGCTGATCACATGGACTATGTAAGCAATGCTCGGAGGCTGGCGGTGGGCCTGTCTGAACACACCTCTCTCTTACACATACGCTGATAGAATGTAAACAAACTAGAGGTACTGATTTTACTGGCTGTGTTTTTGTGAAGTGCCGCCTCTACCTGCTCAGGTGATTTCTGACTTCCTTTACCACAAGCCAAATGGTTGAGAATGAGTTACACCCTTAACAAATATCTGAAGATGTCAATGACCTGAGAGACACTTTATTACGAACCCTGGTGCCACTGTCACTTCACAGTTCGTGTCATGCGAAAGTTCAACGGTTCAACAACATGGCCACATATGCCAATTAACAGACGATGATCTAATAGTTATGATGAATAGTTATGACATCAACATTGGCAGTTTACAGCAGTCTGTTCCTATCCTGCATCTTAAATATATTATTAATTAATAAATATATTAATTAAATGGATAGGTCACTTTGAAATAAATTTTTGATATGTTTTAGCTTACCTCAAGGGCATCCAAGATCTAGGTGTCTTGGTTTCCACAGTATTGTCAACTTTGAAATTTTTCTGTCAAACCGTTAAACTTCCAAGGTAAAACTCAAACAAATTTAAAACTTCCGAAATCTCTGTGTAAACAATGAGTGACGTACAGATGCAAGCGATCACTTCTGGCGCATGCGCAGACCGAAGCGCCCGTGCCGTCATATCAGTTGGACATGGCTGTGGTTACATAAGGTAAAAACAATATAAACACTGTTCGTTTTCTCACACAAACCACTCGTTTCATGTCTTAGGCCACCAATGTGTACTTATATTAATGAGTCATTAAAGATTGTTTAATTTTGACTTCTCTGTGCGTGCTCTTTGAGGTGAACCTAGGGTGGACCCCCTAAACCTGCATTATATGACTGATAGACAACAACGGTTTGACTGAAAAATATCAAAATTTAAACTATTGTGGAAACAAAGACACCTACATCTTGAATGCCCTTGAGATAAGCTAAAACATATCAAAAATTAATTTCAAAGTGAACTATTGCGTTTGAGGTTGCGTCTGAGGCGGAGCCGGTGTGACAGAGGCAGAGCCATTGAGACGTTGACTCCACTCCATTGAGACGATTCAAGCCCGTTTTTGTCAATTTTTTAGCACTTCCGTCCCTGATGCACAGACTCAAACAGAGCTTGACGACGTAGGTGTGACGAGAGCAACCTGTCTGTCTTCTAGTACTGTGGCATGAGGAATCTGAATCATTCCCTTCCGAAACTTGCAGAGGCGGAGAGTGTGAGTAGGAGCTGTCCATGAGCTAGGAGAAGGAGACAATTTTGTTAGCTATTCTGATTAATTATTTTGGCATTTTGCCTCCACGTTTCCCCGATTGCGCACGAGCTTCTCCTCCTGTCCATACGGTAATCTCTCCACTGTGCGACAGAGTCGCTTGGGTATGACGCAATCGTTAGCATACTTTCACTAAAACTGCTTCTACGGGGCCATAACATAAGGTACAAGGTAATGGAGCAATTTATACATTGTTGTGTTTCTTTTGAAATAAACAAAGTACAAATGGGGTCTTCAAATGCCTCAGATGTAAAGTTATTTGCTGTCAAAGTGACGCCAAAATGAATGGGAGTCAATGGAAATACTAACGCAGGTGAAGTTCTGCTACAAGATGGCAGCTCCCACAAGACTTCAACTTCCGGTCGATGGATTACCCCCTTGGGAGGAACATGCAACAGAAGGCTGTGGTGTAGACAGAGAGACAACTGACCAAGGTGGAGCCAGTGGGACGAGGGTTTCTGGTGGAGCCGAAGGTTGGAGGAGCCAAGGGGGAGCCGACAGGTTAACGGGCCGAGGTGGACTGAAGGGATTAGAGGCCGCAGGTGGAGGGGGTTGCACCTGCTGTGTGTGTGTAATGATTGGGTCATGTGTAAATGTGTGGATGTTACGGGAAGCATCTGTATACAGGGGATGTATGACTGCTGCAGTACATATTCATTGTTTATTTTAAATATATTGGGTCTCATTCATGAAACACGAGCAGAATGAATTTTTGTGTAAATCGTGTGTAAAGTGGTTCTGGCGTAGATTTTCGGATTCATTAAAATGTTCGTATTTTCCAAATGTTAGTTGGTAGCAAGAAATCTACACCTGCTCCCAGCCACGCGTAAATGGTCAACATCCGAACATTCGAACGTTTTGCTCATTAATAAGGCTGCATTTTAATTCACCTTAATCGGGTACATCTTTAAACAGCATTTTAAAAAATTATATTTTATATAGTAATTACATACAGTTTTTCTTTTTACTTTTGTTATGAGAGCCAGTAATAGATCTGGTGATCAATGGCGGTCCTTCTCTAGTTTGAATAGGATTTTTCCGAAGTGAACTAATTCGTTTTTTTGCTGTCAAGCTTAATGTTGAACCATTTTCTTCTCACTTCTGGGACTGTTCGATTAACAAATGAAACTCCATTAACTGCCTCTGTAATATGCTGCCAAGCTTCCTTTTTAGGACCTAATACGCCACTATGTTAGCCTAGAAATCTAGACGCACCCTAGCGGCAGCAAAAATTATTTTGCAGCAAACCGTGGTCTAGCAACTCTCCATAGACTTTTTAGCTGGAAAACCCCAACTCTGGAAGGGCCAATCACATCGTGTATAGAGTCGGCGGGCGGGCGGGCTTAACAAAATGACGACAGAGTTGCGACGGTCAGAGCAAGCTCGGACATATTCGGTTTTAAGTCGTTCATCCTCGGATGCGGCCGGCCGCCACGCGCGCTGTTACAAAAAAGCTGTGGCGAAACGATCAACTTGTCATATTTGCCACGCTCGTGCTGTGTCATCGAGGAAGTGCTGTGTCGTCGAGCTATGATCGGTGCACGGACCTCTCCCGAATTATCTCCACCACTCCGAAGCGCCACTACTCCACGTCCGTTTCCCTCGTAAGCTGATATTAGTATTTAAACATTGTCTATGATATTATTTTTTTAACGACACACTGTCTCTTTCTCTCTCATACACACACACACAAACACACAATACTGTCTCTTTCTCTCTCACACATATGTAGGCTAGTTATAAACTCTTTAGACTTTTAATGATTAGTGTTTTATTTTTAAAGTTTGTGGGTCATGTAAAAAACAAACAAAAAAATCCCTTATTTTGGGGATGGATTCTGGGAAATCTCCCTTATTTTCAATGTTCAATGTTGACAGCTGGACTGGATACGGTAAAAGTTTAATATATCAACTTGCTCCGCTGAGTATGACACATTCTTCGTTGCTCTGATTGGCTTTAGCGCTATCCAATTGCGTGCAGAGAGAATTTGAATGACAACCGTTTATCCCGCCCTCCGATTGAGCCCTGTCAATGAAGAGTTTCCAGACCTAACATGTTGATGTAGGTCTGGCATGCCAGGCTCCCACTATTGTAGGCTACGCTTGAATGTGGCGTTTTGAATGAACTTCTGATAATAAACTTCTGCATCCAAGAAATTTTTCATTTGCATTCATGTTATTATTTGCCTATATATTGATGTCAGTCGGATATAATGGGCCCGATTTATGGTTATTGAGAATGAATGTGCACGCGCATCCCATTTACGACTGGTTGGAATTCATTAACACACACACATTTCACTATCACATCTGACGTTTACAAAGTATTTGTGAATCAGGAGAAGAGTTTTCGGGAAGGTGTCTTTACGCGCAAATCACTCTCATATTTACTCATATATTTACGAATGTTTCATGAATGAGACCCATTGTGTGCTAATGCACTTTTTAACTTTAACCCTTAATGGATGGGTTGGCTTTAAAACTGAATTGCCACCCTTGGGGACTAATAAAGTTCTCTGAATCTAAATCTGAATCTGCTTTATGTCACAGCAAGGCATTTTCAGGGAAGATGAAGATCTGCAGGCTTCCAGAGGTAGGGCTGGAGGACTGGCTGAGCTTTGTGGTGAACGTGACAGAGGTAAACTTGACGTGATAAAAATAAAGGTAACTCCAATTGCCAACAGGTTGATGATACAGTCCATACAAGTTTCTTTGCTGTCTTAAAACTGCGATGATTCAGAACAGACAGATCTTTCTTTGAGCCCATTGCAAAATCTATGTAGGGGAAATATTTCGCCCTCACGTGAAATTCCCAATTGAATGTAATCCCTATTGAATGAATAGATTTTGACCACCTGTTTTGTTAAAAGATTTCTATGATTAATTAAAAGATGCATGATGCATCCTTTCTTCTTTATAGCAGCATGTTTTAGGGTGTAGCTGCTGACTCATGGAGCAAAGGAGGGGGTAAACTCTTGTGTCGTCTCTACCCGCCTGCACTTGTACTTTCAGATTTTCAGACAGCTATGTCCAGACTTCGGCGCCAGTCTATTTGGAGCTACTCATTTTCTCTCTGTGCACCATTTCAGCTGGATCAGCACATCCTCTGCATCTCTGTCATAAAGTTTTGTGTGTCCCATGGAGAAATCCCCCCAAAACATTCAAAAGTTGCTCACATTAACAATTAGATTAACTGTGTGAAATATATTTAAAAACCTGCTGCATAGTTTAGGGTCAGTTCTGGAAGGATTGTGAAGGACATCCACAACATCCATTGATTTCTGTAAAAATGTGGGGAATATTTACAAATATAGTATTAATAAGGATATTTATATGATCTATCATTTTGGTAATAGGGCACTTAGACCTCGACTGTCAGCTGCAATTCGATTATTTGTATATCCGAATTGAATCTAAAATCATTGACGTCCACATTGTGTATCAAAAATGTTCAAATCCAATTTGTATGTCCATGCGGCTGTTTTTTTTTTTTTTTTTTTGGGGGGGGGGGGAATATCTGCATTAGTTTCTATGGCAATGACATTGCGTTGGTAGGCATACACCAAAAACAACAACCGCAACATGGAGGCGTTTGCAATGAAGATGCTGTCTCATTTACAACATGACGATGTGAACAACTGCATCTTGAGGCATTGGAAGAAACGTAGGAGACTGGCATGAATGGCTTCTGTGCTGTCGTTTCCTCCAGTTTCAAAAAATTTCTCAGATCAATTGTCATTTTCTGCTCGTCCAGAACTTTGCAACAACACAGCATTGTTTCTGCAGCGACTTTCAGCATGTTTCAGCATCCTATAACATGGATGTAGCTTGAAACGGATTTGTAAAAAGTCAACTATGCAATCTTTATTTGTGAAGTCTTACTGTGCGTTCAGACCGGACGTGAATAGAGCGTCAAATTCTTGCCTACCGCGTCTAGATGCTTGAACACTTTGAATCCATCTGCGCGTCAAGAGCGAAATTGATGCGTATAAAAACAAAAGTTTGAAGCGAAATTTACGCACGTCACGCGCATCAGAATTGAAACCCATTGGCGGCCATCTTTTTTATGTTGATTGAGCATTCATCGAGAGAGTCACTGCTCTGTATTTGCTTTGGAGAGCAGAACAGCGGGTTGGGGATTATCGGCGCAGTATTTTTTTGTCCACCGGACCCTTCGGAGGCGAACCGTTTCACCATTTGCTCACTCCAGGACCTGCGCCTGGATGTGGGCCGCTGTCAGCGGACTTCCGCTGTCCGCACCCAGTTTGATGACCTGTTGTCCCGCATCAGAGCGAGAATCACCCTCGCCCTCATCCACCTAATCTGTCATTTATTTTTTGTTTTGATGATAAATAGAGCCAGCCTCCAAAAGTTATAACACACTGTGTGATTTTTTTCTCTCTCACGTCCAGACACAAACTTATGCACATATATGTTGGTCTTTACATTATAATAATATTTCATATAATTGAGATGGAATAAATAACATTCAATACAAAATGAACATGTCTCGTATATTGAAATAAAGTTTTTTAAGTGATAAAATATTTTCACTAGGCATTAACTCAAATTAAAAAAGAATTAATTGAAGCATCCAGATACTTTATCACGTGAGCAAGCAGCTAGGCTCCTGTTTTGGTTAACGCGGCACAAATTAACTCGGGCGGCAGGCGCGAATTCGTGTCAAACGCATAAATGCACAAATAGCACTAACTAAATCATTTTGCGCTTAACGCGCCAGACAATCAAAACGCTCCATTTGCGTGAACTTGACGTACGAATGATGAGGCGTATTCTGACGCTCTACGCCTCATTGGCGCCACAGGAATTTTTACGTGCGTCTTTGCATTGACTTAACATTGAAATCATTCGCGCCTGACCGCGCTATTCGCATCTGGTGTGAACGCACCATAGTCTTACGCCCGCTTCCAGATGTGAAATCTATAAATTGCAAATAATCTTGCAATTGTGCACAGCTGAATGGTTTCAGATTGCCGCCTTGTAAACACTGCCTAATAAATATCATTAACATATAAAAGACCACCAGTCAACGTTCAAACCCTTTACTTAAGAACAGGGAAGAATTGCTAAGATTTCCAAATACCTGCAGTACTCCGACTCTCTACCACAAGGAAAAGTGTGTGCGTCTGCTAAGACCCTGATGTGGCGCTAAACACTTAAACAAATATGACGTACACACTAAGATCATATCTGTGCTTACGTACATTTTATAAATGAGGCCCCTGATAACTTTGAACGAACATTCTGTCAATTTTACTGGAAGAATATTTGTTTTCATAACGTTTTCCACTGTTATCCCTGTTAGTGGGATACCAGTAATCCCACTGTAATTGAAATTTATTAATGCATAATTTACTGGGAACTCACAAACCATTAACCCTCTACTGCATGCATTTTGATTGCACATGGAAAAAAATATTCCACATAATTTCTTGGCTCATTTAGGAACATTTTATTGATTTATTGAAATACCCCCCCCCCCCCCCCCAAAAAAAAAAAAAAAAAAACTGCATTGTGACAAGTGTAAAATTTTGTGGAGGGGGATTTATGGTGCGGGGTTGTTTTTCAGTGGTTGAGTTTGGCCCCTTAGGTCCAGTGAAAGCGAGTCCTAATGCTTCAGCATACTAAGACATTTTGGACAATGTCATGCTCCCAACTTTGTGGGAACAGTGTCACTTTGGTGACTTTGAGTGTTCCTGTGTACTCAGGAACCCTGCATCTTTCCTTCTTGTAACGCATTATTTGCCATTGTAAATTATTGTTCAAAACCTCCTAGAAAAGTACCCCTTATTGCACAACGTTGCCTTGAGGCAACAAAAAGAAAAACTGAATTTGTGAACATGCAAAATAAAAAAAAAATAAAACGTAATAAAACTAGCTAGAAGGCTTCTCTACACCTTCATACACACACACACACACACACACACACACACATATTTTTTTATGTAAAGTTAATATCATTTTAAAGCATTCTAAAGCACATTATCTTGCTTTCAACTCACAACATGTGCTTCTTTGACCATGTGCCAGAAAAGGACGCCCCACCTTCAAATGGTGCTTGATGGTGACTCCCAAACCTTATTGCACTGTTCTTTCATACTTTTTCAAACTTTCTAATTGGTTGCAATCATTTAAAGAAAAAAATACTGAACATAGAGTTTAAAAAAACTTTATGTTGCCTGAGGGCAATGCTATGCTGTAGAGGGTTAACAAATTCAGCAATATTGTTCAGTTTCAAATTCTTTCAGACAAATTCAAATTCTTTCTGTTGATGTAACATGGTACAGTATTTGTATTTGTGACTCAGACAGTCCTGTGAACTTTAAAATAAGTAGTTGCTATTTTACAGTGTGAGTAACAAAACCTGTTTAATTAAAAATAGACTTAGAATAATGAGGTTAAATTTGGCGGTATGTCACAACCGAAGGAACTCTCTTTATAAGAGAGCATGGCTGATGACATCGCACCCAAAAGTTGCAAGTCTGAATAATACATATAGACATGCATACACTAAATGAGGTTTTGGGAAGAGCGCCTGGGCTCATTATTTATGTCATATTTCACTCCTTTCTTTGCGGGTGCTTGCTTCACTGAAGATTTCCATGGGTGGAAACGTTAGTGTGCATATACTAATGTCAAGTAACTCTAATCAGTGATCACCCTTCCAAACCCCCCATTCAGATGACGGTGATTAGACCTAAGACTTCTCTAAGCTACGATTAAAACATTCCAAATGTTCATAGTTCAAATGTCGATTTGTGGCTGTTCACATCATTCACATCTGATCGCCTTCTGCTTGAATAAACACTAATCTGGCTCCATCTTAGAGTAAGAGTAAAGGTTATCAGAGTAAAGCTGAACATGGAAAGTGAACCAAGTCCCAGAAGCTTTGAAGATGTCCAAAGGAATTTAAAGGGTTCATGACATAAGAAAGACACTGACAAACAGTTTTGCATCATCATTACTGTACAGGCTTCAGAAGGATACCAGCATCAGGAATAGATGACTGATTTATTTTTAATGGCGATTATATAATGCTTTGTCTGTAAATTATGTTTTTTTATGGATAATGTTTTCAAAACACTTACTCAAGTGCAAAAGTGAGTGGGCGTTGATACTGTTTCCTGTGCAATAACGTTAGCCAATCAAAACAGTGGTCATTTACTGACAAGCCTTAAAGAAGCTGCCCCTTAAACATGGGTCATTTTAGATACAGGGTCAGAATAAAGGTTGGAAAAAAATACAGAATATACACAGAAGAGGAAGGGGGCTTAGGTGGAGGACTTGGAGCTAGAGAGAGATTAAACCAATCAGAAGCAGGTAGAACAGTCCATGGGGGAGTGGAGCCAGGGAGCAGGAGAAGCCCTGCGCAGGACCCAAAGCGCAACTAGGACAATGGCCCACGGTGGACTCGAAGGGAGGAGCCATGGTGGAGATTTGACTGATGACACTAGGGGGACAACTGAAGGAGATGGAGATGATATAAGAGGAGACCAGTGTGCAGATGGATAGCTGACAAGATCGGGTGACAGCGATGGTCCTAGAGGCCGAGGCGTAGCAGCAGTAATGAGTGTCTGAGGTTGAGCCGGTAGAACTGAGGATCAAGGTAGAGCCAGAGGGAAGTCAGAGGCAGGTGGAAGGGGCCTGTAAGTCCATAGTGCAGGTAGAGCAACGTCTGACCATGGAGGAGCCGGAGGGATGAGTGAGTCTGGTGGAGCTGTAAGGATGATGGTCCCAGATGGAGCAGAGGGAGGTTTCAACCAAGGCGGAGCTAACAATTAGATGTGCCAAGGTGCAGTGACAGGATTGACTACTAGAGGTGGAGCCAGGGGATTGTCTTGACTGGGCTGAGCTGGAGACTGGAAGACCCACAACAGATCCACACAAAAGAGTGGCATTAGAGGAGAAGTCAAGGGGCTGAAGGGAACCAGCGGAGGTGGGGTGGAGGAACTGGCTGATTTTGGAAGAGGAGGTAGGAAAGGGACGTTGGGTGGACACTGTGGGGGCACAAGAGACTTGCAGTCTCAGTAACCTGCAGGGGTCAGCAGCGGGTCATGTGCATCAAGGCAGAATCTAGCTTTCAATCTGGAGGGCTTTGGCATCAGAGATGGCTGGCTGTGCTCTGCGTCTGGAGTGAGGCTGGTGATCTCCTCCGCTGGGCCGATGGTGAATGCAGATCTATTATTCCCCAGCACCCACTCCACAAACCCTCTCGAGGACCACTCCCTGGGAGATGTGCTTTGGATGTGTGTTTTGAGGTGATATAAAAATCTGGATATTAGGTTGGGGGCAGATAAAAAAATTCTTTGTGTAGTCCTCCAGGGAACAGTCCTTCTGCTCAAGGCAGAGTAGTTGGACGATGGCTAGGACCATTTGTGAGGGGAGGAAGGATAAAAAATAAAGAAAACGCAACAAAAATTCATTCTTAGGTCTAGATGCTCCGGCATCCGCAACGCTGACGTTCCGCGCCGTAGACGAATCCAGTGGATTTTAGGGGTTATGCCGGTTTCACACTGCATGCATTAGTAGAGCGTAAGCAGTGCAGGAGCAGTGCGTACTGTGAGCGAAATTAGGACACACGCGTTATGCTTTCATAATGGCAGTGTTGACACATGCGGTATGTTTACAGACAAAGTACTCTATAATGGGTAAGTTGGATTTGCTTTATTTCATTTTCAAGTACATTTAAGAGAAGACATTTAAGACTTGTCAAGGAGCTTATTTTATTAATTAATAGGCTTTATTATATAACTTTTGGTTCATGTTTTTGTTTTTGTTGACTTTGTTTTATTTTTAAATTGATGAAGGTCATTTGATTGACTGTTTAAAACACAATAGATATCATCAATGCGCTTTTGGGTAAAGCTGGTGTGTATTTTGGCCATGATCAATGCAAAGTCGCTTTAATTCAGTGTAAGCCACGCGGCAAAAATAGACAGGATGCCGAAACAATCGCGCCACTGCTGCTCCTGCTACGCGAAACTGTTAACATGGGCGCCGAAAAATACGCTCTGCTGACGCGTGCAGCGTGAAACCAGTTGTTCAACAACCTTTATTTTTTATTTTTTTTACGTTTTCAGAAATAATGCAACATTTAAAATATTGTTTATGGTTAGTTCTCGTAAAATTAAGAAAAGTTTATATATATGTTCTTTTTTTCAAGGTATTAAAAGCATGGAAATCCTTCAGTGCAAAGCTTGTGTTGCAAGTGAACCGATCATGCTGTAATAGTTCCCAGGCATTATAATCTTTACTTGGCAACTTTTTTTTTCAACCCTGTGTTTTATAAATTCCAAAGCCTCTGAGGAGCCAGTTGTTGCCATAGAGACGTAACATTTCATTTGTTATAGTATGTTACTTGATGGAATGTTTTGAAAGATTGTCAAAGTGTGTCTTGAAATACATAGTGTAGAGAAAACTCAACAACTGTGAAAACCTGATAAGAGCAGGATGATAAAAAAGTCAAAATGTACCAAAACACAGTTGCATTTGCTACTCTACAATAATATCTGTCATAAAAGGTTGTTTTTTCCCCGAGAATATTTTATATTTTATTATAAAAAATAACACTTTTGATTCTAATTGCACCTATAATTAATTTCTGTAATATGCTGTTGACCCTACCTCCAACCCATCCTTAAACCTAGCCATATCACCAAACTTGTCCCTAACCTGTATCCCACCTCAATAGCAGCAAAAACAATGCAATTTTCAAAGCGGCTTACAATGCAATTTTAATTTCAAAAGTTTGTTCTACTAAACAGACAATGAGAAAGACAACAACATTAGTGCAAAAGACTTATCTCCTATCTCTTCTGTTGCACTCTTTCTACACATTACAATCTGTGAATCTGCAGAGCCTCTGTACTCAGTTGGACAGATAAGAATATCAGAGTTAAATCAAGTCTATAGAAGTCTTTCAGATCCGATAGCAGCATCGCTGACTCTGTGCCCACACTTCACCTTATCTCTGAGGATTCCACCCATCCGTCCAAGCAAAGAGCAGACATTTAGTCACAGTCTCCCTGATTCATGCACAGCACACCACACTACTGTCTCACAGCCTATGATAACCAGCAAATGCAGACAGACTCAGGTAATGAGACAGATAGAGTACAGAAGCCAGTTTCTTCAGTTTTCAGGTTGCTTTCCTCGCAACACATGTAACATATTGTTCCATACCATGCAGGTTACAGCGAGTTTGTTGTTTTCTCTGGCTATCAGAAATGATAAGCCACTGTTGACACAGCATAATTGTTTTTGTTTTTTTTTCATTCGCACTGTTCTTTGTCCTGATTTAAAGGGTCTTTATGGTGAAAGTCTCCATCAGCTCAGCTGTTCAAAGTGACATAAACAAAGTGGACCAGAGCTTTGCATAAACACACTCCAAAATTATTCATAACTCCAACCATAAATCGTGGAATGCTTTAACATGTCTTGTCGTACAAAATGTGAAATTGAGTGAGTTACGAATTGCCTTGAGATTTTGTTGGAATGTTATGAGTGACATTTGTGTGACAGTAAAGACAAAATATAATTCTTTGTAACATTAAGCAGATTAAAAATAAGCTTCTTTACTGGGATTTAAGGTCCATGAATGGATAATTGACTAAATCTCCAAAGTAAACGAAAAATATGTGGCTAATGTGGCTACTGGTCTTTTTTTTGGGCTTTGAGTGTGAATCAAGTTATGAATACTCAAGAATTTCAGTTTTAGAGATGTTGGTGATTCATCATTCTGAATGTTCATCAGTCAAGCATTATATATTTAATACATTTGAACCCTTGGCTATTTGTCCTACATTATACATTTAAAAGCATCAAAAGTTATGATACATTCATCAAAAACATTTCTTACCCGCCATATATAATCAAAGGATTAATATTAATCCATACTACTATGTGAACCTGCAATACAATTTAATCCACAAACAGATGACTGGTATATCATTTCACCAGCAGCAAACTGCGTCATTCACACACATTGTAAAATAAGGTAGTTTTTTCAAGGGGTTACATCAGGATAAAAATGACATGTTGCTTCTTGACTTTCTGTTGATATTTTCCCAGGAGAACTGTTGTAAGACACTCAGGAAACTCTTTCTTGAAGGAACTGCCATAATTCATTGGAATAGAGATCAAAAGAAGTCAAATCATGTTTTCTTGGGTATGTTGATACTATCAGAGAGAGAGAGAGAGAGAGAGACATTGAATGTCTGCTGAATATACAACTGAAGTATAGTTTAAACTCGTCAAAATGGTCTAAATACAAAACTAGAACCATTTGTAATGTTTTATATTAGGATAACATCTGAGCAGTGAAATATATCATTATTCTCAGGAGTTCCAGTGCCTGACAACAGTCACAGAACAACTTGCAGCGAGGTCAAATGGCCCAGAGTGGAGGTTTCAGTGAAATTAAACCTTTAAGAGAAATAACTGAAACCAGTGAAGAAATTCCAAATGCCACATCATGTCTCACTACATGCATTCCAATCAGGACTACTCTCAGATTAGTTTAGCATGCGAATGTACATGAAAATGCTCTTAGTCTCAAGCGGGATAGCAAATTTACTATGCAGCACACATTTGTACTTCCTACTACTAATAGACACACTGCTTTGAGATTTTGCACAGCATGAATTTATGCTTCTGCTGCATAAATAGACATACATAAACCCCATAGCAGATCTAGACGGGTGGAGCTGGGGAGGTGGAGGGTTTCAGAGGAATCAGGACCAGCTTAAGCGAACACTTAATCAGAGTACTTAAATGTTCAGCAAGCAATCTCACTGGCGGCAGAATCATAAAAGGCCAATTTGCTTGTGATGTGATTGCATGTAAAACATATTTCAGCCTGCAGAATCTAGAGTTTCATGATTGAACTATATCTTACTGAAATTATGTAAGCATAAATTCATGATTGAACTAACCTGAAATTATGCTTCATTCTTCCACCAAACCAGATGAACATAACCAATACATACCCTGATATATTGCACAAAGTAAATTATAACACCTCAGTCACACAAGTAATGGACTTGCAAATGACGCACAATAAGTCACATAGAGGGATAGGAAAGATGTGTTTCTGGATTCGGGCAGGCGCTGACGCGAACAGTCTCTGGATCGGCAGGCGTGACGCGAACAGTCTCTGGATCGGCAGGCGTGTTGCGAACAGTCTCTGTATCGGCAGCCGTGTTGCAAACAGTCTCTGGATCGGCAGGAGTGACGCAAACAGTCTCTGGATCGGCAGGTGTGACGCGAACAGTCTCTGGATTCGGCAGGCATGTTGCGAACAGTCTCTGTATCGGCAGCCGTGTTGCGAACAGTCTCTGGATCGGCAGGAGTGACGCAAACAGTCTCTGGATCGGCAAGCATGTCGCGAACAGTCTCTGTATCGGCAGGCATGATGCGAACAGTCTCTGGATCGGCAGGCGTGATGCGAACGGTCTCTGTATCGGCAGCCGTGTTGCGAACAGTCTCTGCATCGGCAGCAGTGACGCGAACAGTCTCTGGATCGGCAAGCGTGTCGCGAACAGTCTCTGTATCGGCAGGCGTGATGCGAACGGTCTCTGGATCGGCAGGCGTGATGCGAACAGTCTCTGGATCGGCAGGCGTGACGCGAACAGTCTCTGGATTCGGCAGGCGTGACGCGAACAGTCTCTGGAATCGGCAGGCGTGATGCGAACAGTCTCTGGATCGGCAGGCGTGACGCGAACAGTCTCTGGATCGGCAGGCGTGACCGCGAACAGTCTCTGCATCGGCAACATCGGCAACATATTAGTAGGCTACGACATATTAGTAAACTCTAGTGAAATAGCAAGGTAAACTACATGAAACATGACATGAATCCACTACTATCATATTGTTTATAATACACATTTCCAGACACGTTTAGTACAGTAATGTCACTTCCTACGATCTTACTGCTGATACACTGAAACTGTTCAGTTTAGTTCACTAACCGTTTTCGGTATCATATTATAGGTTACATTCACCTATGTTGACATTGCTGATTGTGAAAGATACACGAATAGTTAGAGAAATGGCTTATGCTATAACATGGTATGCCGGCTAGACTAAATGCAGTTTACTGTAACATTATCATGGACAAGCACAGAACATTAGTTTAACGTCAAGCTAATAAAAGTAGGCTATTATTGTACCTGCGGTGGGAGTTTACATTAGTTTCCAGCATGTTGTGTGATTAGTTCGCCGTTGCGTTGAAAGTCTCTGTGTGGCTGGTAGCGAATGCTCGCTCTTGATATCTAGCACGCACACGGGCACAAGCGCTCTTGTTGCATTCTGAAACATCACTGCCAGAGGCCGCTAAAAACTCCATAGAGTACCTTTAATAAAGGACCTATAATTCAAGAATAAAGTTCAACATAATCCGATTCTAAACTAATAATGTGGGTCTATATTTGTATTAGTTTAATTTAGAAAAATATGACAATTATGATTACATGAAAAGAGTTTTTACTGTTATAAAATCACGGAGTGAGCATTAGCGAAACTGAAGGTGTCAGAGAAAACATGTGATCGCTGTCATCAGTAATCCTGGCTAATCCAGAAACAGCTGTGCCGTCATCAGTGCTCATGGAGCCGCTGTGGAGAAACTACACCATCTGAATGAGGCGACGGCCCTCAAATCACTCTGGGCACACGCTCTCAGTGCCATCTTGACATTTCTAACTGGCATACACTGTTTCAATTAGTCTGCAGTGCATGAAGTCAAACACACCTAATATCTGGCTTCTAGTGGCTAATGAAAACACCTGAAAAATCTGAGTTTCCACCGGCTGAATGACAATCGCCTGGGGTCAGGATATTCAGGTAAAGAGATGACTCAGCTCATACACTATCATCGTTATGCAGAAATCCTCTTTATGGAGGAATGGCCAAAGAGAAGAACGGTTAGCCCCACCCATACTTAAACCAGGTCTTAATTATCAAAGAAAATAAAATGTCATGCGAGTCAGATCACATTTACTCAACTTTAATAAGCACGTGTGTGTGAACTTTCTTAGACAACTGGATGCAGCCTACCCAACTGTGAGTCAGAGTGACAGAATAAGATTGATCTCATTCTTTGAAATTAATGTACTTATATTGATATCAATATTGTCATATTGTTATATTACAAAATACTTTGTAATTAGGTGTGTGTGTGTGTGTGTGTGTGTGTGTGTGTGTGTGTGTGTGTGTGTGTGTGTGTGTGTGTTTGTGTGTGTGTGTGTGTGTGTGTGTGTGTGTGTGTGTGTGTGTGTGTGTGTGTGTGTGTGTGTGTGTGTGTGTGTGTGTGTGTGTGTGTGTGTGTGTGTGTGTGTGTGTGTGTGTGTGTGTGTGTGTGTGTGTGTGTGTGTGGGTGTGGGTGTGTGTGGTGGTGGTGTGTGTGGTGTGTGTGTGTGTGTGTGTGGTGGTGTGTGTGTGGTGGTGTGTGTGTGTGTGTGTGTGTGTGTGTGTGTGTGTGTGTGTGTGTGTGTGTGTGTGTGTGTGTGTGTGTGTGTGTGTGTGGCCTAAAGAACTGTTCCAGGTTTCCGCAATCAGATATCAATATAACATGTAAGGTATATGTCTGAGGGTATTGGAAGTACAAATATGTTTTCTCAATCTTCTATTTTTGTAGTAAAGTGTCTGTGTTATAGTCAACTGGGATGTATTTAAACATGGGATAGGCATAATGAGTGGTATCAAAGAGTTCTGGAACCAAAAGTGAAGGACAGTATGTGCTGATCTCTTGTTAATGGTTAGAGAGGATCAGCACGACCTGCATTCTTAATTCAAAGGGATTTATTCATTTTCCGAACAGACATAGTTTCACTAATGAGACAATCAATCATGGCAAACAAAGGGTGACGAAGTCTGAAATGTCAGGCAATGGTATCGCAAGACTGAATGCTAAATAACAGTGTTCAATAAGGTCACAACACCGCCACATGATAAGGAATGTCTGTAAATTGAACTGCTATGAAGATTAATGTGGAACAAAAAAGAGCGATTGTTACTGGCAAGAAAAAAAATCTATATGCTTAAGCTCGTATGGGGCTATAAGTTTGTAGTAAAGGGAAACAGGTGGCTTTTTTCATGTACTATTTTTACAAATTCCCCATTCTAAATTTCCGCAGATCTCTGAAAGATAGGTTCATTCCAACACCACATGTGAGTCTAAATCCAAACAGGAAAAACTGTTGTGTAATAATAACATCTGAACAATAGAAAATATGAATTCATGTTGATTTAAATTCAGCCCCCAAAAAATAAAAATCTGTCATCATTTACTCACCCAATTCCAAACATTCCGAACCCATAAGTTTTTCGCTCAACTGAATCTTTTATCATTTTTGTCCATCCACTGAACGTCCATGCAACTAAGCTTCAAAAAGTTCATAAAGACATAAAGTAAATCTAAAAGTAATCTATATGATTGAGCAGTTTAATCCAATGGCTTTATTTGATGCACAGATTTAGTTAAACAGAAAATTAACTAAAATGGAAGTTCATAATGAGTTTGAGCAATTATTTTTTTTCTTGCGCATCAAGGAGCGTTGAGATTCTTTACCATATATGCTCTTGGCTACTTATTAGGTGTTCAAGCACGTCAGTGCTGAAAACCTATTGTATTTGCTAAAAAGAAAAAAAGATCCCTAAAACGCATCGTGCAGCCCAAACCGTCAAGGGCTTGGAGCTCTGAAACTTTGTCACATGGTAGGGCCTCAAATTGAGGAGAACCTATCAGCGTATGACCCTATTGGCCCATAGGTGGCGCTATAACAACCAAAAGTACTAAATTGCCCATAACTCCAAGACCGTTTGAGCTAGAATCATGGATTTTACACCACTGTAATCCCTGGCTCAAGACGGACAAGATGTTTATCTCGGATTTCCATTTGGAGCAAAGAAAAATTTGTTATGTCGGTTTTTGTCCAAAACCCACTTTTGCGAACTAGTCCCTGGTTTTTTGCCCGATTGGGACCAAACCAGTCTAGGCCTATTCTCTGGACTCTCTAGATAAATAATTATCGAAAAAAAGTTGAAATTTTGCATTTGGTTGGCTGTAACAGGGTCTATTAGATAGTGGTCTGTGGCAAAATTCAGTCAAAAGCCAGTAAGCCCCACCCCAAAAGTCACAACTTCACAAAAATCGATGAGCATATGTGTCCTCACATGGTTAGGAAGCATGCAAAGTTTTCCATCTATTATGTCAGTGGATAAATGTATATTAAATAAAATTGAATGCCTTTTGATACTTTCTGTGCCTAAAGGCCTGAACTGCTTGAACACCGCTAAATGCTGCTTGCAGCTTTAATTATTTTTCATATTTGCTAAAAAAGTTTGTTTAAAAAAAAATAATAATCTGCTGCATTGTTGTCAAAAAAAATGCTATTAAGCCAAATACCTATTATCTAGTGTAAATGTCAGTGCGAACTAATGACATCATAGCTCAGCATGAAATAATGGCATTGCTTTAAGATTTTGACGGGTATTGACGTACCAAGACATCTGTTAGATAGCTTCTCTGTTGTAATAAGTCCAAGTTTTGATGCTTGCCTGACATACATGACAAAAACCTCTCAAATCTTAAAAACAAAGATTAAATATTTAGACTAGTAGCAGTTTAGAGGATGAATGTTTGAATCTTAAAGGAGAGCGAAAGATAATAAATACACAAAACAACTGCACTTCACATTTTTTTGTGACGTCTTTGTAAATGACCTTTTACTAGTCAGATTAAGCACAGCTGGAATATAGTATGTAGTATGTACACAGCTTTTTTGACTCTTCTGCAGAGGGAGAATCCAAGACGCTCTCCCCTATCACAAACATACACCCTTTCTTTACGTCCACTAATGCCCCACCAGCACACTCACCCGTCTCATGGAAATTTGAGAGGCATCCCAGGAGGAGAACTGTGCACTCATTGACACTTGCAATCACGGTTCTCCTCTATTTCATCTAAATTAAGACTAGCACAGTGGAAAAACGTCTTATTATAAATATAGTATGCCTTAACCTGGCAACACTTAAACAGCACTGGCCTATAAGACCTTGTGTCTCGTCATACTCAGGCCTTACAGGGGGTTCTCAGGAGTGTTATGCTTATCAAATATTATATAATCAAATGTTATACCACTGGTGCACAAGACGGAACCTGACTAATTCCATGGACTTGAATGAATTACATGACACACAAAAATGTATTCGATGACAAAATGTAGTTAGACTTTGTTGCATTTGTTGCACACAAAGACTAGGGGTTTGCAGTGAAGCAGTATCTGTATATTTTTATGTAATTTTTGCTTGATTGAAAATAGGACAGTACAGAAGAACTAACAGGCAACAGAGAGAGAGAGAGGGTGGAGGTGGTGGTGGTGGGGGCGTGATCAGGAAACCAGGTACCCAAGCTATCGACTTTTCGAGCTCCAGTTCGAATCAAAGCTGCATGTATTGAGGAGGCTGAAGCCTTGTTAAAATCCATGTGCCAAAGTTTAATAACAACAGTCCAAAAAGGAACGTGAAGCCGGGCAAATGGTCAAAATCTCATTGAATTGCCTAATAAGCAAACAGTCAAAGGAAAAATTCAAAGGCAGGTGTTGAGTAGGCAGGCAAGATGATCAATCACAATAAACAATCCAAACAGGCAGCCAAATCAAAAAAGTAATTCTATAGACAGAAATCAAAGCAAGCAGGCAAATAGTCATACACAAGGCACAGACAATAGATAGAGAACACAGTGGTAAGACAATGGAACTGGCAATACTTTTTCGATGAGAAGACCGATCCAGGCCCCCACACAGGCCCATAGACATCCATGTCCACCATGTATTCGATCTGACCTCCTCTGTGTCTAGAATCCATCAACTCATTCACCTTGTATGCTGGTGATCCATCAACATTTGGTCGTGGCGGTGGCTCTTGCTTATCAGCAGTGGGGTCAGCATCCAGGTGGACTGGTTTGAGGAGAGAGACATGGAAGGATGGAGCATATATGATGATTAGCAGGGAGCTCAAGCTGGTTTGTGACCTCATTAATCTGTCTGATAATCTTGAATGGGCCAAAATATCTGGGACTTAGCTTCCTGTTCGATAGCTGCAGCTTGAGGTCCCTTGTGAAGAGCCAGGCTCTCTTTCCAGGTTGGTAGATACGTCGTCTCTTGGCCTGGAACTCTCTGTAGATGGGCGCTGTCCCATACCTTCTCACTATGCCTGATCCAGTCGTCCACAGCAGGGACTGACGAGGGATCGCAAGACCACAGGAACAAGGGGTGTTGGTATCCCAAGATGCATTAGAAAGGGAGTCATTGTCCATTAACAGAGGCTGCCTCTGAGAAATAACTTATTTAGGCTAAATTTGAACAACAGGCTAAGTTAAGGAATCTTATAATAAGGAATCTTGCAAATTTGTTCATACTTTCAGTATTCAATAAATAAAAGTCGATTATAGGTATGTTTAATATATTCAATTATAAAAAAAATCAAGAAAAAAACAAACTGATTATTGTACCTAAAGATTGTACTTCACTTCTCAGGGAAGGCAAACCTATAGGCTGGGAAAATGTGAATGTGAGAGAAGTGCTGTATAGATTATACTTAAATATAATTGAATTCTAGACTGCATCAATACAAATTTAAAACAAACTACTAAAACCCCAAAGTGTAAGTATTATGTAAATTTGTGCACATTAAAGTATTGTGCCATTCCTCTCATGCTCTATTAAGGTCAACTGTCTGTCAGTGTTTATTATATGTCTGTCAAACTGAACTATACATCACATTTTGTCACTAAAAAAAAAAAAAAAAAAAAAGAAATATATATATCTTTTATATTAGATAATTGCCAAGGTATGATATTCTTCATTTAGTTTAACTGCTATGCTTGATATGCTGCTATGAAAGCTGAGGGTCTACTTTTAAGCAAGCACCATTTGGGGTATGGAAACATGGTGTCTGGAACGCTGTTATCACAAAAACTGCTGTTATCGCTAACTTTTACTGAAATGACCAGCTGAGGGAGGAAAAAAACAAAAACGACACTCCAAACTAATGTATAACAAATGTTGTGTAGGTTTTTACAATTGAATGCCCACTTGGTGAAAACAAGCCATATCCAGACATTTCTACAAGGAACAAGTGCAATTTATCACATGCTGCAGAGTGCCAAGGGCGTACAACAAAAGAGTGGAACTGTGCAAACTGAACTGCGACGGAGCCCGACTGGGATGTTAAGTTCATGGAGACGGTAGAGGGAAAAATATATATACAGCAAACAACCAAGAATGAGAGACTCGAGCAGTGCAGAAAGCCATACAAACCATTTGCTTCTGACTTTTTTTTTTTGTGTTCCTTTAGTAGTTCCCAAAATGTGTACAACAAAAGTAGCTGTTTTATTTTTGGCCTATCTCTTTTCCGCGACTTGCACAAAAAGCACTGTTAGTGCTGTCCTACTGTCAATAGTTTTGTGCAGGTATGTTTTATGTAGCACAATTTCAGAAAGCTAAAGTCAGACTTTATATACTGTATATATGTGTATATATATATATATATATACAGTATATATATATATATATATATATATACAGTATATATATATATATATCACACACACACACACACACACACACACACACACACACACACACACACACACACACACACACACACACACACACACACACACACACACACACACACACACACACACACACACACACACACACAGATTAGTGCTGGGGCAACGATTAATACACTTTTGATTTAAATGTACTGCTATACACATAAAAGTGCAATAACATGTGGTTTGCAAAAACTTTAAAACAAATAAGGTGCTTTATACCACAGACAGTCATTCTCTCTACATAGCAATAAAATATTTATTGCAAATCTCAACTTAAACATTAATGTAACCAATCAAATATTAAAACAAAGCTATTTGGCACAGGGGATTACCTTTTATCTAGTTAAAACGAGTCCAGTTTTCTTTTCTTCTTTTTTTCTCAACAGGTCTCTTTTATCAGGGAGCAGCAGAAACAGTCAATGTAGTCAGAGGTCATGACCACTACAGATATAAGTTCGACCAACGTTACTTCTCTGATAGTAGCTTAGGTTTGGTCATGCCATGGTTTCCCACGTACTCTAAGATTAGGCTACATTAAACAGAGGTAAAGCCCAATATATATCCTGCATCGAACTTATGCCGTAGGCTGTGTGTAGCTGGCGTACCCTGACGTGTACCTCTCCAAAAATGTAACAACGCGGTCCATACGCGTACCTCAAGCGCTGTGATTGCTAGAATTGCTCCCCGGGTTTCACATGCTCCCATAATTGCGCATAAACGCGGACAACGACACAGAAGTATGAATGAAAACCAAAGAGGCTCCTGCGTAGGTCTGACGCAGAAGTATAAATCAGCATTTAGAGTGAGGTGAAAGTGGTCGAGCACAAGGTGCAGCGAACAAGCGGGTGCGTTCCTGCTGAAGACTGTTGTGCCAAGTCGCCTCACCGCACGCGCCCGCCCGCCCGATGCTGACGCCACTTGATATACTTTTTGTAAACGACGCGCAGCCAACACAAATCATTGGAAGAGAGACTGATCCTCGGTTCGCTGTTTGTGAGTTTCCAGAATCTAAATAGTTATCAGGACATCGACAGAAGGGAATTCACATGGCAGAGACACCCGCTAAACTAAACGCAGGCCATCAGTAGAGTTATGTATAATTTTAAAAGTTAAAAGGCTACAGCTGCGTAGCGCACAGAAGCCGTTCGTCATGATCCGTGCTGCTCATTCACTCGTCTCGAGGAGCGCTGTCTCCTTTCTATTTCACCTGAGAGAACCTGCCAAAGCCTCTCTCCACTGCTTGTTTGGGTGGGTTACTTTGCTGGCTGACCAACTCCCACCCCACTGTGATCCATGGTTTGACTGTGCTTAGGGCCTGCTCAAATTCAGAGCCAGTGAGCAGCGGACTTTAAAAGAATATATGTGTAGAAAAACTGTGTTAAAGTGCGTTAGTAAACTATCGCCAGTTTAATTAATAAAAATGCGCGCACGCGATAATTGACGCGTGCAACTTGCCCAGCCCTACACACACACACACACACACACACACATACACGTCGTAAGGCCAGTTGGGCCTGTAATTAGAAACAATTAAATGACAATTGAATTAGAGCTTAAAAAAAAAAAAAAAAAAAAAAAAAAAACAACAGTATCAGAATCGAGCCCAGTCTGCTTGTAAATAAATCTGAACTGACCATGAAAGATCATGATTGGTGCATCCCGCCTAGTTCTTAAACAGTCTCCTGAAATGCCATTGTCTTCGAGTCGACAAGTTACAAGTATATCAGCCTGAGCTTTATAAAGCCCCCAGGAGAGACCAAATGACGAGAATGGGGTGTGGCTGGGATATTATTATGTGTTTGGCAACTGTTAATGCACTGTCAAATATGAACACAAAAGGGCCATATTGCAAGAGAGGGAGTTGGAGGCTAATGGGCAGCCGCGTGAATGTTACAAAGAGACAGATATTGCCGAATTCAATATTGTATTACAGAAAAAGGAAATAAAATGCTAATTAACAGTAAAAATCAGCTCATTTCAATACAAAATCCCAATGCATTTCCACAATCAGATAAGCCCGTCAAAGTGCTTGTTCTGGATGAGTCATCCTTTGGTATAATGTAAGACAAACATTACATGGGTGTGATATTCTGCATGAGAACTGATGATATTGGACCTTGTGCCCTCTTTACAGAACCACAGCAGGATTCAGGAGATATCAGCAGGCTCCCCTGCCATTAATATTCTGACACCCTATTGTGCCTACGAGTTTTGCCTCATCAGTGTTTCCACGCACTTCAAATGCCGTAAGCAGATTTAGTTCACATGGACCACTTCACATTGATCTACCTCCGCACACAAAACAATGAACAAAAGGCTGTATGAATGCACATTACATCCAGTGATGCACATTCAAGCTACTTTATGCCCATCATTCACACACCTGTGTTCATTGATTAAATATGTTGGCTAATTCGGTCATGTATTCAGCTACCAATAACAGTATAAGTGCAGTGCACTTCCATCCAAAAATACAATATGTTCCACTGTTTTTCCTTCAGAAGATTCTAAGAAGATGCCTTTCTACTGTCCACTCACATTTATTTACCTGGCACACAACACAAAACAAAATGCTGTAGGCCTATGAATGCACATGACTCGCTAGAGACGCACTTTGAATGAGCCATTCACAATCACACACCTATGTTCATTTATGAAATATTTTGGATAATTTGATTCATGCATTCAGCTACCAATAGAAGGCACCATTCAGATTAATGACTTAAACACAATATATTAAAAAAAGACCTTCAAAATAAGTGCAATAAAAGTCTGCAGATTCCACCTGGGCCTGAAACAATAAATTAAAAGTTTAAAAGATGTAGAGTATTGGTTTCGGTGTAATAAATGATCTCTACATCAATAAGACAAACTACATTGCTGCGTCCCAATTCGCCTACTTATACTACGCCTGAAAGTATGTACTCTTTTTGTGAAGAAAAGTATATACTTTTGAGTGTGCAGCAAAAAGAGTAGGCAAGCTTTGGGACATACTATCACGTCATCTTTAACGGACAGCTCTGTCGCGTGCTGCGTGCATCCTGTCACCGTAAACTGCCCTGTCAATCATCTTGTCACAGTTAAAATCCTCCATTCTATCTCATTTGATTTCCTACCGTTTCAGAGCACGTTCATCTGCCAGTCGTGGGTCTTTCATGCAGATACTCTCTCTGTTCTGCAATTTGAATATAATGATGCATTTAAAAGTAATGGCTAAACGTGTCTTTACAAAAGTTCACAATGCTGCTGCATATGCAATATAATGTGGACAACATTGAATAAATTCATTTTCGTCCGGTTAGATACTGATAATTAATCACTCAAACCTGTTTATCAAAACCTCTCTGACACAGCCGCGGGACCAGCGCGGACTCGCGCGCCCTGCGTGTCTGTAGATTTCTTTTAACACTTTTTACTCGATGTTTGCGTAGTTCTAACTGAATCCTCGTCCACCGCGCAATGATTTGTGGACAACATCGAGCCGCTCAGAGTGTGCACCGAATCGTACACTTCGTGATTCTGACCGGAAAATAGTCAGACCATTCCGGGCATCCCACCTTTGAAACACTCATTTCAACATAGACTACGGTTTGGGGCGTACTCACCTCTATTTTTTGGACTTACTATTTTCAGGACGGATAGTATGCGAATTGGGACGCAGTTACGTCTGTTTCATTCAAACAAAAATTAAATGGAAAGCATGTTTTCTTAAAATAAATGAACAAATTATTGAAAGAGTTAACATCTAAGAGTTTTTATTCGAATGATTTTTTACACTTTGAATGCCATATTGATCAGTTAATAATAAAAAAAAAAAATTACAAAAATACATTGGACTATTTTTAAAGTAAGACATTTTCTCCCACAGTCAGAACTTCTCACCTTGTATAAAACTTAGCATGAGGCCCATTTAAACTATTGTAATGTCATATGGTGTAACACTTTTACCAGCTACCTGAAAAAAAATACAGACTTTAAAGAAAAAAAAATTATACAGGTATTAACATGGTCTGAAGCCACAATACCCCCACTCGCCCTCTGTTTCGTCACCACTGGTGTGTTAAGGCTTACTGAATATAATTTTGTTTCATAATGCCTGTATGATATTCCAGGTCATTCATAGGTTAAATTACCTATTGTGTAATTTAACCTGTGTAATTACCTATTCCAATCAGTCGTCCCCAGCATACATATGGCACAAGGGAAAACATGTAATTACTGGCAAAGAATATGACTACACCTGAAATGGACCAGCTTAGTGTAGTTTTAGACCACAACCCACAAGAAAGCTGTGGTAAATTCCCACGCACAACCAGTATTGCAGATTTCAGAGATGGCTACGAAGAGGAAAAACTGTGAACTGCAGCTTTAATGTTACCAAAAACACAACATTAGCAATTCTTATTTTTACTACACATAATTTACCCATGCACATAATCTTCTTTAATCATATTTAATCAAAAACAGTGACATCATGAAACAAGAAATTGCAGCAATTAGCATAAAACAATAATTAAATAAATTCCTAGTGGACAAGCCCGGCTTAGATTTTTTGCTCTTTGAGAAGCCATTTCACTCGGATACATATTTTAAAATATAGAATTATATATATATATATATATATATATATATATATATATATATATATATATATATATATATATATATATATATATATATATATATATATATATATATGTTTTTTTTTTTTTTTTTTTTTATATTTGCATCGTATTAAAATGCATTTAATCAGCACAATTAAATGTTTAAAGGGACACTTCACCCATTTACATTAAGTATTGTATCTTTAGATAACCCAGTCATATTTTTGAATGGTCATTGTTTATTCCCTCATTTTCCCCTGAGATGGGAGAAATAAGGATTTATAAAGGTTCCACTTCCTGCTTTTTATGACATAAATCACCATTTTGCATCATAAAAATCAGGAAGTCCCATTTCTTTGTATAAGGGTTGAGAGTACAAACACTAGCTCATAATTTATCCAGGATGTGGGACCCAATCATGCTACAGATCTATTACAGAACAGTGGTTGGGACTTCACTTGCAGATACTGAATCAATATCAGCCATCTTGTTTGAAAATTTTGTAAATTCTGCTGCTCGAATGTGATGTTCGTGGCTATCTTTACAAGCCGCAATATAGTGAAGAGCAGCTGAGGCTGATGGAGGAACAGGAGGCGGCTGCCTGTCACTGTCGAGGAGCCCGAACTGGTTTGAGCTGGGCGGACTGCTGGTGCATTTGCTCTCGCTGTGCACTACGGACACAGGATAGAGTCCGTCTGCTGCAGAGATTTCAATGATGGCGATTTCTCCTGGACAAAATCTCTGAATCAGACGAGCACACAGACGTTTGTGTTGTGATGTGTTCACACCACTCTACTGTATGTTCACACCCGATTTCATAAAATAATTCACATAAAGAAAGAAATTCAAATGAAGAGTAATTCACTAATGGGTTTTCCAATGTAACAGGGTTCGTTGTTGTGGGAAGAAGGAGAAGGGAACCAGCCGAACATTTAAACATTTTAATAGTAAAATAAAAAAAATACAAAACAAAAGGATAAGCCAGCATCATGGGTGACTGCTGGCAACAGACAACAGAAACAAAACACAACATAAAATCAGGCCTGTTCCTCTCTCGATCTGCACTTTCGTCTCTCCTCCTCCACGCTTTCGCTCCTCAGTGGAGATACGAGACCGGTGTGCTCACAGGTGTCATTCATTATCACTCACCCCACCGGCCTTGTGCGTCCTCTCCTCCGTCCTCCGGCCTTGCTCGGCCCTACTCAACCAACTGACTACAAAGTTTTGTGTGAAATGACTTTCAAGCTATGGTGGGCAGCTAGCCTTGTAGACAGAAGATGATTTCTCTGATGTTTGTGCTGTTCTGGATAAGTTGGAGTGGCTTGAGGAGCTTTGCAATGTGGCGCATTGTCTTACAAACAAATGCACATTAAAGTAATTTTCTGCTTTTTTCTGCCAACAGAGCACCAAATTCAAAATTTCTTCACATTTCGAACTCCATATATGACCCACTTTTAGATAAAGATTAATGTTGAAATGGGTGAAATGCTCCTTTAATATTAACCATAAACCAATGTGTTACCAAATACACATGCATCCCTATTTTAACATACATTATAGACAGGCCTCAGATACACATATACTACTGTAGAGGAACATCATTTGCTGCACAGCCAGGCCAGTGCTACATTGAAGTCAACTCATCTACCATCACTGACCCAAATACTAGCTAAACTCCAACAGAAGTATGAGTCCCCCCTCCCCAGCGCACAGTCCTCCGTCTGGGCTTAGAGCAAGGAGAGAGAGAAAGAGCTGGTACTTCAGTAAGCTGTAAAACATTATTTGGATGGTGTAAGACATCTGCTGCTACTTCACATGCTGAAAGAGCATCTCGAGAGTAAATCGATATATAACACAGATCGCTACTGAGGAGCTTACCATGTTCTGTCATTTACAGGCTGGCCTGACGAAATAGCTAGAGTTGCGCTCCCCCGGCGAGCAATGTTTCACGTCATGCTCTTACTTACTTGAAGACTCTCATGTTTAGACAAGTCAGTTGTGGGTGAAATGCTCTTAGGGATTCGCAGGCTTAAGCGTCAGATCTGAGCTTCTTGGGACTGTCATGGATGCTACGTCAACTTGCTACACCTGCCAGTCTTGGAAGGGTGGGACAGCAGCTTGCAGAAAAGGTATTTCAGCACATTACTTCCAGTAGTATGGAAATGTGTAGCGGTCTGTTCAGCTACTTTTCATCTAAAGCCAATGAGTTGACATGCTACAGGATAGGTGAATCACCAAGTAGTTATGCACGCTCAACACAGGTGCCCCAGAGGAGCACATGTCATTGTCATTGCAGGCCCACATAAATGCACAGACCCACACACACAAACTGAGCAGGAGACACCAGAGAACAGCACATTTAAATCTGGCTTGTGAGAACAATAAGCACTACTGGCTCTATGTCAGGATGATCCATGTTCGGTCCACTTATCAGGCCGCATGCAGACGTTTCGCCAAACACCCCCTGGATTACAGCTCATCGTCACAGAGCTACTATGCTAAAGTGCTGTTTTATGCACCGTAATCCAGGCCTCTTAAGTTTTCAATCCACTCACTATGAATAAAGAAGCAGCATGTCTTATCATAGACTATTGAGATGAGACTACTTAGTGTTTGTATGATGTCCCCTGAAACCTGCTGTGCTATTGTCTATATGTAATGAATGCAGAGTTTGATCCAGGGAAAGTAAGAGCTGTAGAGGACATGCTATTCTTTTTGTAACCGGGATGTTTTATGAATGGCTGGATATTTAATTCAGAACACAAATACGTTCGTTCTGAATATATAATATTGTTCGCTTCTCATCCTTCCCATCTTGCCACATAGAACGGTGTATATGACAACACGGCTATACTTAATGCACATGGCACCCTTTATCGTTAATATAATATCTAAGGCGTAATAAATACTTTAGCGTAATATGAGACTAGCCTACCCCACACCTAAACCTACCCCTCGAAGCCGCTGTGTTATATTAATGATAACGGGTGCCATGTGCGTAGTCTGCAGCGCCGATTTGTCATATAGAGTTCTACAACGTGCGCCAAAGGATGAGAATGCGGATTGGAGGGATATTGATAGTTAGGGTGTCATGGATTTACCGGTATAGATGATCAATCGTGACATAAAAAAAATTCAAGTAATCTCTATCGTGTTAATAAGGGGTGTCACAATGTACCAGTATTGTGGAATAATCATAATATTTAAATATGAGTAGTAGCACATTTAGATAATATGACACAATCCAATAAATAGGGCGATGTGAGCATTTAGCACTCCAGAATGCTCATGTGTAATTTATGTTTCATAGATATTTACAGCAGAGGCGCACTAGTGAGACTCACAGCCAGTGTTGGGAAGCTACTCTGAAACTGTAGTTTGACAAGCTACAAGCTATAAGTTAAAGTGGTTAAACTACAGTCAAGCTACCCATTTAGAGAAGTAGTTAGCTACACTACAAGTTACTATCAAAAAAGTAGCTAGCTACATTGAGACTACTCTTGCTTTTTTTGAACAACGTATATTTATATGAATAGTCTGAGGAATGTTTTAAAGTAAAATATTTAGTGTTTAAAACAAGGCAATGCAATTACGATTTCAAAGAGTATTGTTTTATTACACACAACACTAAAATATCTGACTATTTGCCAAAAGTGCAAAATTGCAACAAAAAGCCTACAACATTGCAAGAACGAAATATACATCCAACGTGAATTGCATGTAGGACATTTTCTCAAATATACTGATTGAACTTGGACAAATAAGGCCATGGGAATTAACGTTAGTTGTTTCTCCATCCTCCAAATCTGCCGTCACGTCTTGCTATATAATCATAATATGGGTGTGTCAACCCACTTCTGTACGTCAGTGAACCGTTAGCCGCAAGATGCGTGATTAAACAACAGGTGGCGGTAATGGCAAAAAAATGAGTTTGTAATCAAACAAGAAGAAGAATATCCTTGCATCGCGGAGATTCGCGCAGGCTCGACAATGTAGCAATGTAGCTTTTGCTCGCACTACACCGCTACTTGCTGCAAAAGTAGTTAGCTACTGGAAAAGCTACACTGTTTAAAAAGCAACTGAGCTACTGCCAAGCTACTGAAAAATGTAGTTAAGTTAGTAGCTACGCTACTTGTAGTTAACTACTCCCCAACACTGCTCACAGCAGTAAGAAAACTTATGACGTTCCAGGAAATACCACATAGAGAGCAAGTAAACAAATTGTAACCACTTAACCAACACTTAGCAACATCTGCACAGAACAACTAATTAAATGCTATAAAAGTTGTTGAGCTCCAACATCCTAGCTGTAAGTTTGGCACAAGAAGAACAGCTTCAGAAACTAGAAATAAAGTTGAATGGGTCCATTGTGCTTCATCATTGGTACTCATTGCATGCCACTGCATGAGAGCCCAGACAGGTGACAATGCACCTTGTACCAGTGTTTTATGAAGTTGCAGAGGCTAAATCCATTCTAAAGGTTTTCAAACTTTTTATCAAGTTGACAAGGAGGAGTTACACAAAGCATGTGATCAGACTGAAAGGCCGCCAGTCATATTATGCTAACCAAAGTCTGACCAAATAGGTTACACACTACTACCCATTGCCTTAGGTATTATACCCCAAATAAATGTGTCTGACATAATAAAGTATAGTCTAATATGGCTCCCTTCTGGTAGGTAGACATCATGGCAGTTTTGTTCTACAGATCAAACAAACAGCATACGAAACTGAAGTGCAAACATCTGTAGACCTGATACAAATACCACAGTAATGTACTAAGCCTCTAATTATCTATATTAAGAGCCGCATGTTACTCAAAATAGCAGAGAAGGGCAGTTGCTTCATCTCCCAGAGAATGGGGCACATGACATACATGTGGTCCTCTTAAGACAAGGTGCAACCAGGATGCAAAAAGGCCTGTGGAATAGCTTTCTTTGTATAAACCTTATTTCTTACTTTCACGTCACATAACCTTTCATTCAGGAGGCTCATCTGGTGCTCAACTAACGGTTCAAACGGCCGCACAAAGATGACAAAGACGGTGAGCCAGACAATTTGAGTATTATCAGAGGATTCTGGAAAAAAAATCTTTGAATCTGCTGCTTAGTCAAGGCTGAGACACAGTGACAGGAATATGCATGAAATCTACAGACCAGAGAGATTTCACTCACATTGGGGCGTGAAGGGCAAAAGATGGTAGGAACAAGTACTTGACCTTCAGAGTAGTCACAATGTTCATGCATAAATATGTGTTGTGGTTCCTTCAACCTGCCTCACAGTGTCAGGATAGGATATGCTCAAAGCTTCGTATTTATAATGCCACCACATGCATCTGTCAAATTAATTTATAATGCTGCTCAGGACTCTTTAAACCTCCTGTTCGATTCACTTGTGAGTATTACATGTGCTTCTGGGCATATAGACATGCTCTTGTCGATTTTTTCTTTTTATTCTCCCTGTTTACTGAGCTACTTTTTATCCAAGTACTACTTCACATTTTCACTTCACTTATTTACACAGTACACAGTAGACAAGTGTGTTAGAAAATACTAAAACAGATTTCAAAACAGTGAATAAAATCAAAATTCAAACATTGACCAAAAATTGTAATAGTATTTTATTGAAGCATACATTTTTCTCATGATGCCATTGTATGCTGTAGCAAAACGATTTGAACTGTAACAAAGATGTCTAGACCAGGCTCTCAACTTTAGCCCTCAAGGTCCACTTTCCTGCAGTTTCAAGGTCGGAAGGCATCAAGGCACGTCCAAATCTAATATTAGCTTCACTTCTTTTTTTCACGTTATACCTTCATCTGATCGATTTTTGAAGGCAGCATAGATGTATCCTTTTCCCGCCTTGGGCATCCTACAATCCTGTGTTTTTCATTGTGTGACAGAGACATTGTGTGACAAAATTCAAATTCAAATTCCAAAAAAAAAAAAAAAAAAAAAAAACTTTATTATCCATCAACCAGTGATAGAAATTTGTCTTTGTTAAAAAAGTCACATATACACAATACAATCACACACATCACAATTTAAAATTGATAACTTTTTAACTCCAGATAACTTTCTTTAAACTCTCTCTGCAATACCTAAGATTGTATGCCGCTAGAGGGCGCTACATTCAAAACAACAACAACGGCTTTGCTTGATGACGACGTGGAGGAACGCGGAATAATGGGAACTGTTGTTTTCAACTCCACCGTGGATTAATCAGTCAGACGGGAATCGAAAATTAGTTGTCATGGATGAGGTAAAGTTCGATTTCTATAAATGTTGCGTTTAATGACATGCTTGTTTTTCATTAAACTAAAATAGCCACAAGAAAAGTCAGGTTTAAAAGTAAATTAGTTATCACAGATGTTACTGTACGAGTCACTGGACGAAGCTATGGTGGAGAGGGTTTGAAGTCAAATCGTTGTTAATGGATCCTGAATTGCAGCCCTATGCTGCAATATGCATTAAGTTTTGCATTCATTTACAGAAATCAGCTGCTTGAATGACAATTGCTGATGTTATTAGATTTTTCAGGTGAGATTCTCAATTCATTCAGTGAACGGATGCTCTGAGGTAAAGTTTTCAGAATGCAGACTCAACAATCGATTGTATTTAATTGTACAGTACAATCATAACATAGAACAGACATTATCTTCCTTTCATGTCATTAAACATAACAATATTGCTGGCCAAATACTGATGAGAAAGTGCGTGCCGGTGTGTCGATACTGGACTTTGTCCTGATACGTGGCGTGGCTCTTCTCGTCGGTGTGCGACCCCCTTTACAGCCAACAGTTCACATTCCGAGAGTAATTGAAACGAATAATTGTGCTTCCATTCCATAACAAATGCGCTGAAACAAGCTGACGTTTGTTGCTCTATAGAGCGCTAACGCACAACTACAACTTCCACATTTGTCCAGGACTACACGTAGTACGAGCGGAAACCGAGGTAACGCCGATATGATACGCGATTGACTGGCGAACTCCCAGCTCACCGCTGCTCACACGCCCCGTTTCCTGTGGTTAAAGTCTCAATTTCTCGTGATTGAAACATTGTTCTGAAACATTTGGAATATTGTAAGTTATCGTCTTAACTAAAATATATAACACTGGCCTTGTGATTTTGGGATATTTTAATGCAGAAATCTTAGGTATTCCACCTTTAAGCTAAATAATAAAGATGGTGTCTGAATGTATTTGGTTGTCAGTTTGTTTAAATGTACATCTTTGACCAATGTTTTCCACTTTTGATGTCATATACAATAGCAAGAAATCATTATAGTAATTGAATATTTGCTTAGTTATCATCAAAGTTCTCTCTATTTTGTTGTACTTCATTAAACCCTTATGCTGCCTAACAAGTCAGTCCAACTTCTACCAAGTCCACAAAACTGATTTCAGCAGCCTTAGCTTTTGGATGCAGCCTTTATCTCTAACCAGCATACATATCTCTAAGCAATTAGATTGCTCATTCCAGTATGTTTAATTGGGTTGGAACAACAATCTGCAGGAAAGTGGACCTTGAGGGCTAGAGTTGAGAACCCCTTGTCTCACTAAACCTGACTATAAGGCGTGTCTCCAGTCCATACAATCTATCAGTCATGTAGTGCACAGCACTTCTTCAATTTTATTTATATTCAATGGCTGATTCCTTCAGTCCTGTTGGCTGAGAGATTTCCCTCTCTCAAATGAAGGTGGAAGAAATGTGAATAAAACAATTGAGTATTCCTCTTCCTGAGGCCTTAGATTAAGATACAAGCGCTAGAGAAAAAGTGAGATTTTTCTCTTAGGGTTTCAAATGACTGTTTAAGCAGAAATTCCCTGTAGTGCTGTGCAAAAGCTTTGCCATGCTATTAAAGCTCTGCTGCACTGAAATATTTACAGAGTGGTTGACGAGAGCTCAAATAGGTATTTCTGTCATGTCTTCTCCAGATATCTACATGCTGACTGAAGAATGTGAGTCAGATTACAGTGTTTGTTACATCTCTTTCTTGCTGGTGAAGCAGTTTAGAGCTGCTGTTAGGCTCAATGGTCACTCCGGGAGAGGATCTTTTCCATCATGCGTCAAGGCCGGTGATGAATATGTCAATTGAGCACACGAGAGGCAGCGGGATGACTTTATATCGCATTTGCCCTTTCCTGTAGCCTCTCTAGTTACATCCTGCTCAGCTGCCACTGATATTTCTGGAGAATGGCATCATAAATTGCTATTGACCCAATTATCCAGGGCCATTTGCCTATGTTAAGGTTGGTGCCTGATGTACTCTCTGACCTTTGCTTACTGGTTATTCATTTGTGTAACTGTAACATCACATAAAGGCTGCTCAAAGGGCAACATTAACAGTCAAAATGCATGATGGATGAAGAGACAAAAGATTTAAACTCATATTACTTTCATTATTTAACATATTTCTATAGTATGTTTTTTATGATCTGTAAAACTGTATACAGACAAAACAACGGTCACAAAATCAAATATAATCTAAACTATAATAAATCGGTGAGCAACAACATCAACACTGCCGATAAAAATGAATGTTTTTTTTATCAAATCAGAATATTAGAATGACAAAATCATGTTACAGGTATAACTCAAGTATTTTGAAAATTTTTGAATATTAAATTTAAATAATATTTTATAATATTACTGTTTTTCAAATAAATGCAGTTTTGGTGACTTAATTTAAAACAGTTAAAAAATCTTACTTGAGAGACTTAACAGCTACTTGTCACTTTACTCTTAGTTAGGACGTTATGCAATCGAACACTAGAATTCTGTCTCAAACAAATGCAAAGTTCTGGCATGAAACTCTAGATGACGCAGGCAAATAGGTTCTTTTACTCAACTTGTTCATAATCATAATCTGTTCTTAATCATTCTACAGGCACAGCTGATTGGTTCCTGCCGTATCAGTAGCCAATGAGCTCTCTGCTCAACCTTCAAATACTTAGTAGCATTTGCCTTAGCACTGTAGCACGCTTTCAGAAACCCTCCACTTCCCCAGCTCCACCTGTATAGATCTGCTATGGGAAATTCATGTACACAATATTGTACAACAGCATGTCTTCCTTGCTCACAGCAGCATGGCATATATGAATTGGCAGCAGCAAGTCCCTGTACTAAGAGCTCTGCAGCAGCAGCGTAGCAGATATATTCTCACTGAGAGTTGTCGTGACAGAACTATACTAATTGTGAAATGAGCACTTCTAGAGGTAGTTAGTGAAAATAACATCATGCAATAAAAAGATAACTCACAATGCTAGCTTCACTCTAAATGGTCTACAGAGTCTAGCCCCTGGTTAAACCAGGACCATTCCAGTGGTAACTGAGTTATGGTCTGCAAAGCGTCATAGACAAATCATTTCCAGAGGGGCGTCACCAATGGACGTCCGCAGATAGACCTAAACCAATCAGAGCGATGAAGGAGACGACGTACGCAGACCGCCCATAAACATCTCAGAGTGGGTTTTTAACAAAGGAAACATTCAAATCGCTGAAAACAGAGGCGATAGCTGATTCGAAATGAGTGATGTACGATGGCGGCAACCATCTTTGTAATGTAGGCTACAAATCTGCTTTCAAAATCCCAGTGCTGTCATCATTGGGAAAGCGCGCCCAGCGTTTCTGATTGGTGCCCTCGATTTCGAAGGATTGGAAATGGGCTTGAATGAGCTCTTTGCCACCTTTCAGAGCAAATCTCAAATTGGCCGGAAGTTGTCTGGGGTTTTCCAGGCTACTACAGTCGGGCTACAGCGCACAACGCTGTTTTAGAAATAAGGTACAGACTGCGCTCAATTCCAGTCAATAGTCATCATCACAAATGCATAACCAAGTGTAGAAATCTAGCTCTGAAACACATCCATCAATAACAATATCGCGAATCCAAAAACAATTAAAGGTGCTCTATGCGACTTTTTAGCGGCCACTAGTGGGATGTTTCAGACTGCAACAAAGAGCGCTCGTGCTCGTGTGCGTGATCTATCTCGAGCGAGCATTCACTGACTACACGGCCACACCGGAGACTTTACAATTACGGCAAAATCATCACACAACATGCTGGAAACTAATGTAAACTCCCACTGCAGGTACAATAATAGCCTACTTTTATCAGCTTGACGTTGAGCTAATGCTCTGTGCTCGTCCATGATAATAATGTTACAATAAACTGCTGTGCATTTAGCCGACATGTGATGTAGCATGAGCCATTTCTCTAACTATTCGTGTATCTTTCACAATCAGCAATGTCAACATCGGTGAATGTATAATATGATAACGAAAACGGTTAGTGAACTAAACTGAACAGTTTCAGTGTATCAGTAAGATCGTAGGAAGTGACATTACTGCTGGAAATGTGTATAAACAATATGACAGTAGTGGATGAGTGACGTTAGTCAGTAGATCTAGTAAATAAAATAAGTTACATCCTAAAGCACCGACTTTCTGTTATCCTGGAACATTCTTTTGTATTCATGTCATGTGTCATGTAGAGTTTACCTTGCTATTGCACTAGAGTTTACTATGTTGATCCGCGTTTCCGTCCGGAGTCGATCAGATTCACGTTTTGCCTGACGAGCTTGAGCAGATAAAACTTTTTTTGTTTTTTATATTTATGTGGAGTTTGTGTTGGAGTCTGTGTTGTGCTGGAGGCAGGACGTTTTGGGCTGTTAGTTATCAGACTCCATGTCGTCAGCTGAAGTGCCGTTGGTCGCATCTCGCATGTTTGACTGTAGGATAGAGATGCTAGAGCTAGGCTCGGGAGCGCGCATGCACGTCACATCTGATGGATTTCGCAGGAAATCCGACCCGGAGACCTCACATATAAATATGAATATTGGCCTTCAGAGGTAATAGCAAAACCCGAAAAAGTGGATCATTGCAATGTGTGATTACAACCCCTTTAAACACAGGCAATAAAAAAGGATTCATTTTATAAAATAAGATACCTTTAAGTATCAACATAATAATAATAATAATAATCACAAGACATACACGTGAACTTAATTCCACCAACAATCAACGCATGTGTGCTGAGATGTAGCACACTTCCCTTCAATGGGGCTTTTAAATCAGCAGAAACCTCCAAAATAGGTGGACGTCGCAGGTAGATGCATAACATCAGATGATATTACGCCTGACAAGCAGCCAATGAGTCACGTACCAGGAAATCGAATAGAAAAAGAGCACAAAAGAAAAGAGAAAACAAAACACAAACACACGTGGAAAGTAACAGGCCATTGTTCTTTTTACTCCATATATTTTTCAACATCATTAAATCTTTATGGAGGATGAGCATTCTACCAGAAACACACCTTCCCTGTCTAATTAAATGAGTGCAGTCACTTGGAGAGGACGTGTCATTTATAGCTTACAGCAAATTGTTTTCTAATAAATAATGATTTATGAGAGTATGAAACACCTTTATGACAAAAATAATAAAACGAACTGAGTGAATTCTGTCATTCTGATCAGTTAATTACTGAAATGGCCACCTGTTTCCTTTAAAACACAAAAGTGCTTTCCTGCTTTATCACTTCAACTGAGAAAACCACAATAAATTTAAAGGGAATGAAAATATCAATTTTTTTCTCAATTATGCTGTGCTGATAGCTGAGGAGACTTTAAGTCTTTCCAGAGACCTCTCAGAAAAAAAAAACTGGCCAAAGGCTTAAAAAGACTATCATACGGCAGTGAACGGTTATTATCGACATAGCATAACAATGTTGGAGGTCAAAGTTTCCAAAGACACCAAGATGAAAAATATTCACAAATCTTTTCAAGCATACAGGCAATGAGATGCAAATTTCTTTCACTGTGTGAAAATGTTTTCAAGACTCATGATTATGTGGGTGTCAAGTAGTGCAGAGGTCACGTTCAGAGCTAACTTGAGTGTGAGCTCATTCGTAGGTTTGTGTTTCCATATTATCTTATGAAACGATCCACCTCAAGCTGCTCTTTCTTGGCACTCGTCAGGTCTTGTCTGTAATCCAAGCAGAATCATACTTTATGCACACCTGATTGCTTTTAAAAGCCAAATACAAGCAATTGCAGCATCTGTTTGGAGGAAGAGAGAGGGGTTTTATTTTTCAATCAATTAATTCTACAGTTAAATGTGTGGCATCTGTCTTATTTGCAGTAAACCTATAAGATAAATCATCTGTGGGTTAAAGAAAACCCTTGGATATGAATGCAAAAATTAATGGACAACAAATTGTTAATATGCTCTCACTATACTGCTTTAGATGCTGCGGTAGACCTCAGGCTCCTCTAGAGAGAGTAGAAGCTGGAAAACACATACAATTCCATAATTTGTAAAGAGAAGAGCTACAGTATACAAACCATAATGTTGCTTTATGCAGGGTTTTATTGATTGAGCATAATTTCGATTTAGAGTGAAATGACCAGGGATGCCTGGGAATTGGATGTCCAAGGTCATTAAAGAAAAAAAAAATACAGCTCAGATCATTTTGCAGATTTTCAACGTTTTTTATGGAGCTGCACTCTATTCAAGCACAATTCACTGCATATGCAAACATTCAACTTTTAATTAAAATATAGAATAATTTGAGACATCTGGAAGAATTAGCCTTGGGACTTCCTGAGAGTCATTTTGATTGAAGTAAGCTGTAAAGTGGGGAAGATTAAGCAAGACGGCAACTTACCATCTAATAGAATTATTCCACTTATAATAATCATGGAAATAGACCGATGACTCATGCCAGGTCATTTTTAACCTCTCAGATCACATTCGATTTAACTTCATTCCCAACGCACCCTGATCAGGAGGTGAAATATAACATGGAAGGTTTATATAACTAAACAAAATGACCACAATAATGATTTGGCCATTTATATAGTCTTCATTACTCAAGACTGACACCACGTTCAAAGTGTGGTTGGATAGGGCCCATATCCACGCTGAGCTTGGAGTCTATTCTCATTCCGACAGTGACAACAACCCACTCCAGACTGCACACAGAATGACAGAATGGTCCTTATCAAAAAGCTGTGCAAAAACCTGTCTCCTGAATGCATGATGCCCAGGGAGCCAAACCGGACTGCCGTGGGTTGAATCCGAGCGTTTTTTTTTTCTCTGAAATATAAGCATCCAAACACAAAAATCGTATCCAGGCCTTTGAGGTTTTGGTGAGAATGCAATAATAGCTACAGTCATCGATGTAATTGAGATTTTAGCTCAAGGGATACAGCAGAGTGAAGATTCTGATAATGACCGTATGAGCCTTCTGTGTGACCTTATGGTGGAGGAGATGCTAGAGTTTCCTTCATCATACCCCTGCAGCACAAACTCAACAAAAAAAAAAAAAAATGCTGCTTGACTGAATGGAAGGCTTTACATAACCGCTTTGGGTCATTTGAGACAATCCCAGCCTGTTCTCATCCCAATGCGTCATATACTGATGTTTTTTACATTTCGTCTACATCCAATGCACATGGCACCCTTTAGCGTCGATATGAGACGCAGATATATATGGGCTAGAAGGCGCCTCCTAGTGGTGTAACCCTAAACCCACCATAACCGAACAAAGCTCTGTGTGTGTGTTATAGACTGACGTCCTACATGTAGCCAATTTTCAGGTTATGGTCGGATTAAGGTCACTATTCGGGTCTCTGAAACATTAGGAATAACCCGTTTACATGCGTGAGCAGAGAGAGTTTTTCCTCATACATGGAATTGCAATATCCCGATGTAAACGGTGACGCGTGGTTAGCGTCTTAGAACGTACGGACAACCTTAAGACGCAATATGCGTAATTTACGATTCTTTCTTCCTGTATCCAAAGACAACAACAACAGCAGCATGCGGATAATGAATAGTTTGGGGCAGATAGCGATCACCTTTGTTTGTGCTTTGATGCTGGTAACATTACTGACCTCGCTCCAAAAGTATGCTGTGCTGTGTCTCGCCATGTTTACTATCCGGTATACTGCACACACAGATTTTTGTATGCGCCGAGAAGTTTCTCTGCTTAAAATACCAAGATTCCTTATGAATAGAACATGCGTAGAACACAAAACACTATGGGAAATGCCAGATGCGTTTACATGACTACAAAATTTCGGGTTAGAAAAGGGGTACCCTAGGTTTTTTAAAATTCGGGATATGAGCATATTCGGGTTTTTGCCAGTGTTTACATGGTCGTTCGCGACCGGGTTATTGCTAATATCCCGGTTTTGAACAGGTTATTGGCTGCATGTAAACATAGTCATAGTGACGCTAAAGGGTGCCATGTGCATTGGATTTAGACGAAATTTCAAAAGTGTCACTATATGATGCCCTAGGATGAGAATGAAAAAGTCAAATTAAAATGCACAAAAAAAGATATTTGCAACTAACTTTTAACTAGAAAAGCATACAAACTTTAACTCTGAAATGCATGAATGTCAATCATTAATACATATTCAGGTCTTTGGCATTCCAAATCTATATCCAACACTGTTGGACTCTCTACCTGCTGTGATAATATGTCACTGTCCTGATATTAGAGTAACAATTACAGAAGAATACAATAAATCATATTTGGTTACCTTTTGGAGCTTGAAGTGTTCTGTTTGAGCAGATGGTTTAATCATCACTGTTCTTATTCAGAGCTCATTTCCAGTACATTCAGCATCTGACTCATATCTCTAACATATTCTCAAAACTATCATTTTCAACATTTTCAAAATCAAAATTTTGATCGCTAACCGCTTCTTCACCAGATCCATCATCAAGTGACAGTGACTGATTTTATTTGATGCAGTACTTGCATTAAATAGCTGAACCATTTTAAGTTTTTCTGATGATAATTTCTATTGTTCTGTTTTCTGCCTGTGGTAACTATGAGTGAAACGTCACTTCATCATTGTGTAGCAGACATTGCCACCTTGGGGAATAAAGGTGAATTGCACTTATTCAGTCATCAAAGATTCAATTATTGTTGCGACAAAAACAAATAAACGTACATTATTACACACCTCAGCTCATTGGCAGTCCATATATATATATATATATACATATATATATATATATATATATATATATATATATATATATATATATATATAAAATATATATATAAAAAAAGAAAAATAATTGTTTTATGGTTTAATAATCAATTAATTAAGATGTAGTAAGAGGTTGATGTCTAACTTAAAAAAATGAATCGAGCAGTGAATGATGTCCTAGATGACTAAAGACCCCAAGAATGCATTTAAAAGTTAATTTTTGACTTTTCAACACATGTTCAAAACATGTAAAAAATGAACAAAATAAAAATAAAAATGAGTAATGATTAGTAATGATTATACATATACATTATGAAACTTTCAAGGCATATATATATATATATATATATATATATATATATATATATATATATATATATATTTTTTTTTTTTTTTTTTTTTTCATAATATGATGATAGATAAGATATAAGTTATACAATCGATAGCGATAAAAGATATATAGAGAGACCTAGCATTCCAATTCAAACTCCAAGTTAACTTCTGGTTGGGTGTGGACAATTAAATATAAAATTTATATTAATTTTCATCAATTAAAAGGGAGAACTTTTCATTTTAAATTTCTAACAACCCTGTCAAAAATGCAGTTCTCCAGTTGCTGATGCCCCATTAAGTATCCACTTTCCTGTTAATTAAACAGCACAACAGTAACCAAGAAAATCTCTGGTGTCATATCCCCAGCATCAGGTTAAAAGTGCAAGCTGAGAGAGTCAGGTACGATCTGACATGTTGCCATCGATTTCCTGCATAATTTGCTTGCAGGTGACAGGGAAAGTGCTGACAGGGGCATGCTACTCTTGCAATCTGCATTCATTCACAGGTTAGGTGAAGATTAGCATTGATTCCTCTGCCATGGGTTGAGCTGAGGGTGGGATGGTGAAGTTTCCCCACTCAGGAATGTATCTGATGAAAGACTAAATCAAGAACGACTTTGAAGGAACCATTTCAAACCACTTCAAAGTCACATGGCATAATGATGATAGTTTCAACTACCTTCAAAACCAACATGCAGAGATTTACCCAACGGCTTGTGAGATGTGATATTACCTCACAGTAAAATTGAGTATGGGCAGTTAATTTCAATAAATTGCAAATGAATGCATACAAAGATATAAACAGCCTCATTCTGAGCAGCGGGGTGCAGCTTTGCCTTTCATTTCAACTGCTTTGTGGTCCTCAGAGGTGCTATGATGTCATTATCAGAAAATGCTTCTTGTATGAGACATGACTTCTTCCATATGACTGTCTTTCCTGCTAAAATCACCTTGTTCAAATGGAGGGCTGCTTTTTTCAGTAAAAAAAGTAGGCTAAATTAATATTAGATTCAAAGTGCTATGCTGCACATTGAATCTTGCTATTTTTAGCATTTCATAAAAGTCAATAAGTGTGCTCTCCTTCCGACACACATTTGGTGCTCTGCTGAGGTTCCCATGTGTCCTGAAGGAGCATCCATGAGGTAACTGCACTGAACACTGAAGGAATAATTTGATTTTATCAAATAAAAAGATATTAAAACAGTCAATAATGAGATGCTATATTGTCCTCCATACGCAGACTAAAATACAGCAAAGTAATATTAAAAGTTCACCCAAAAATCAAAATTATGTCATTAATTACCCATTGCCCTCATGTTGTTCCAAACCCGTAAGACCTTTGTTCATCTTCGGACCACAAATGAAGATATTTTTGATGATATCTGATGAGTTTTCTGTCCCCTCCATATAGCAAGAAGCACTTTCAGACCCCAGAAAGGGAGTAAAGACATATAATAGTCCATGTGGTTCAACCTTGATTTCACTAAGCGACTAAAAATGCTTTTTTGTGTGTGCAAAACAAATCTCCAACACCGTTTATGTTGCAACCAAAGTGCAGTGTTTCCGGGTTCTATGTCAGAACGCCAACGCTGTTCACGTGTGCACCGCGGCACTTGCGTGTGATGCTGATGCAGGAGCTGGGCAGATACAAGCCGGCGTTCTGATATCTTCATTTGTGTTTCGAAGATGAACAAAGGTCTTAGTGTTTTGAAATGACATGAGGGTGAGTAATTAATGACAGAATTATTATTTTGGGGTAAAAATAACCTTTTAAAGAGATTGTTTGCACTTGCCTTACAAACAAGCACAACAAAAAACTCACCATCTTTACCCTTTGGGAGATAATGATTGAATTTTAAGTAGGGGTGCTGAATTAATTTAAGTATTGATCAATTACACAAAATGCTGATTAACTAATTGAAAAATCATTATTTGCTGTGAAATGCCAACATTTACATTGATACATTTTGCAGACACCTTTATCCAAAATGACTTGCAACCAAAATATTGGTGTTGCATGCTCTGCCAATTGAGAAACAGAAACACCTAAATATAATAAAGACAAAAAAGTGATATGGAAGTATTTATATTGTTTGTTTAATTTCAGTGTCATGCCGGTAACACTTTATAATAACTGACACAGCTAATAATCATTAGTTAAGCATGAGTTAACAGTTAATTCATAAAGCATTAGACATTAATAAGCAGTTTATAAATACAGCTACAAATGCTTTCTTCTTGATATAAAAGCATATCTATGATTAGTTTAATAATTGTATTTTCATCCTTTATTAATGATCAATTTATCATTTCTTAATCGAAGAATTGCATTTTTTATAAACCAGTTATTTAAGAGTTTTCAGTGGTTCATAAGATCACTTAGAACGTGTAAGTAAATGATTAAGACTATTTAAATGTACATTCATACATCTTATTGTTTAGAAATATAGTGACGGCTATGAGTGTGTTAATAAATGCTTTATTAACATGTATTAATGCTGTAATTCAGGGTTAATTCGGGTAGTTATAAAGCATTTAGTAGTGGTCAGTTAACTATGTTTGTGAGCTCATCTAGGACTATTCATGCCTTGTAAAACATTTATAAAGGAGATTTAAAGGCTGTTAAATATGTATATGTTCTGTATCACTGTGTTGTGTTTGTTACATTTGACTGTTTCGAAGATTGATGTGCCTGAAATCTCCTTGATAAATGCTTTACAAAGCATGAATAGTCCTCACTTTAGATGAGCTCACAAAATAGTTAACTGACCACTACTAAATGCTTTATAACTAAATGTATTTACTACATTTACTTACAATTTCAATCGTGATCTTATGAATGACTGACAACTCCTAAATAACTGCTTTGTAAATAATGCTATACTTATTAATTGATCATTAACAAAGTATGAAAATACAATTATTTAACACATAAATATAAATATGCTTATAAATCAAGAGAAAAGCATTTATAGCTGTATTTATAAACTGCTTATTAATGTCTATTAATGCTTTATAAATTATGAATTAACTGTTTACTCATGCTTAACAAATGATTAATAGCATTCAGTTATTATAAAGTGTAACCCATATGCCTATATATACATGCCACAGAATGATTAAATGCATTTTTTTACATATTTCATTTGTTTATTATCATTATATGCCTGTATGTATTTTTACACTTAAAAAAAAAAAAGTTAAATGGAAGTGAAGTTAAAATGGCCCAGTCTTGGCAATTTGCAGATGGATAAACAACAAAAATACCCAACAGAGCTAAAAGTCAGTGCTAAATTGTTATATCAGCTACAGATAAGTGTTCAATACAACAAATCAGAAAGAACTAGGCTAACCTATTGTTGCATAATTAATATCCATGAGCCACCCACAACCTAATCTGCACTGCATTCTTCCTTTCACAAACAAACAAAATGCAGATGATCTCTTTACTTTTTTTTTTAAATAACATGATGCTTAAAGTACAAGACACTGACACCACATTAAGCCCCATGCAACACTTACTTAGTCCCTGCATCACATGACACTTCAGCAGGATTACAACAGCTAATAAAACACTTAAAAGAAAGTGCTGAATGGCCTATATTTCTAAAAACACAAAATTCACCATGGTCTTAAAAAAGAACAGTTATGATTTTGACAGATAGGTCTGTGCTTCTATGGTTGCCTTCGTTATGCCCGGTACAGCTCTTTGATTTATTTTTGTACAGGTAAAGTTATTTCCTCATGGGGGTAGAGAGGAGAGAGGAAAATAAAATGACAAATGAATCAACTGAAATGTCTCTCAAGGTGTTATGGAGATATGAAAACACATATTGCCATTGGGTTAGGGTGAATTTATCTTTAATTGGTCCATGAGCTGCTATGAGTCAGATGCAGAAGTGAAAGGCCAGAATCTGACCCGCTCTGTTTCTGAGAATTAGTTCAAACTCTTCAAGTCCATTACTGAATAGGCCTTTATCAGATCAATACCTCTGGGCCAAGTGGATGGTTAAGCAATGCATGCAAAACTAGACTAACAAACTAGACCATTAACAGTCACAATAGCTTTAATTCTTGAGTATTTAAGTAATGTAAGGTTGTGCAGAACTAATTATATATAAAGATTCTTAACCATTTTACAATGTCAGGCCCCCTTTAAAGACAAACATTTACAACTGATCCAACCAGATGCAGAGCTAATGAACCCTTCCAGGAGACACAGGAGACAATATGGTACAGGAAATCGAAGGTCTAGATGAACTTATTGAAAGAATTTCCCCAGATACGAAGAAAACTAAGTAGCTAAGTAAATTATGTTAAGGAAAGAATGTGGTAAACAACAATATCAGGTGCTCACATTGGGACTAATTACAAATCTGTCGCATTCAATTCGCATTAAATAGAAAAAAAGACTAAAAAAACAAAAGAAATAGGCAAACAATTCTAAATGAAAAGGACAATACTGTGGCGGTGATCAACAAAAGTGGTTTATTTGTTCAACTCCTTGTGGTGGGTGCCACAATACAATTGTCTTTTAGTAGAGCTCAATTGCTGTTTTTTTCTTCACAAAGTGTGTAAAGGTTGCAGTTTGATGTGTGAAGTTTCATGTTTTACCCAACACTCATTCATTTTTTTTTCATTTGGTCAAAAAAATTGCAAATTAGAGCTTTCCCTGATTTATATTTATTTCTAAATTTTGTTTTATTTTATTTTATAATTCATTGAGAATAATTGGTCACACTTTAGATTAAGGTCCAATTCTCACTATTAATTAATTATTGACCATGATTTTTGCCTTAGTAAACTCCTTATTACTGCTTATTAATAGTTAGTATGATTGTAGTTAAGTTAAAAATACATAAATAATTGCTGATAATTTACTCACCCCCATGTCATCCAAGTCCACGTCTTTCTTTCTTTCTTCAGTTGAAAATAAATTAAGGTTTTTGATGAAAAAAATCCAGTATTTTCTCCATATAAAGGACTTCATTGGGAACCAAACGGTTCAAGGTCCAAATGAGAGTTTCAGTGCATCTTCAAAGGGCTCATGACTCGAAAAAGAATTGTTCATTTTGATGAACGAGTTTGAACGAGTCACGAACACTCATCACAGAACTGAGCAAGGCGAGCATTTGTGCTTATAAAACTTAAACTTTTAATTTATTTTTGCTATTTTATTTAAAATGCTAGATAAGTCAAGTCAAGTCAAGTCACATTTATTTATATAGCGCTTTTCACAATACAGATTGTATCAAAGCAGCTTCACAGTGATAACATGACAGAAGTACAACACAGATAAGTAATATTGTTAAATGGTAAAAACCCGACTAAGCAAGCCAAAAGCAAGGCAAAGCAAGGCGACAGTGGCAAGGAACCAAAACTCCATCAGATTGGATGGAGAAAAAACCTTGGGAGAACCCAGGCTCAGTCGGGGCCAGTTCTCCTCTGGCTTACATTCATATTGTTTATATATAAATATTAAATATAAATATTGTTCATATATAATATGGAGCCATAAGGCTCTTCACAGGCGTTGGGGCATCTGAGATCCCGTGAGAGGCTGGATACAAACTGGACCTGACGAGCGCCATTCTTCGGGACAACCGTCCCGAGATAACAGCAGAAAGGCAGATGGGAGATAATTAGCATAGCTGATGTTCAGAATGATTTCCATTATACAGGAGTCAGTGTTAGAAAATCACTATCTCACAAACTCTCCGCAACCCAACCATACGCGCCGAACGTGTTCGAACCGTTTGTCTAAAAGGCTGTCGAGCCCGCTGGTGCGTTAAGCAGTTTCAGCGGCAAACGGTTCTGTATGGCATAACAGAGGACTAAAAGGTAAGCGTTATGTGAATGCTTGACTGAAGAGATGCGTTTTTAGTCTCAGTTTTAAACTGTGTCAGCGAGTCAGAGCCTCTAACCGTATCGGGAAGGCTGTTCCAGAGTTTTGGAGCTAAATGTCGAGAACGCCCTCCCTCCTTTAGTGGACTTAGATATCCTAGGAATGACCAGAAGCCTTGAATTTAGTGATCTTAAAGAACGCGGTGGATTGTAGGGCGAAAGAAGGTCCGTTAAGTACATTGGAGCTAAACCGTTTAGGGCTTTATAGGTTAGTAGTAGTATTTTGTAGTTGATGCGGAACTTAATAGGTAACCAGTGTAGAGATGATAAAATCGGTGTTATATGATCGTATTTTCTTGACCTAGTAAGAACTCTAGCGGCTGCATTTTGGACTGAACTGTAGCTTGTTTATTGAGGATGCAGGACAACCGGCTAATAAAGCATTACAGTAATCTAGTCTCGAGGTCATAAATGCATGAACTAACTTTTCTGCATCAGAAACAGATAGCATGTTACGTAGCTTAGCAATGTTTCTAAGGTGGAAAAAGGCTGTTCTTGTAACATATGAAATATGATTTTCGAAAGACAAGTTGCGGTCTTAGTATAACACCCAGGTCTTTTACTGTAGAGGATAAAGTAACAGGACATCCATCTATATTAAAGTTGTATTGTAAGAGGTTTTGTGAGTAGTTTTTTGGACCAATAAGTAAAACCTCCGTTTTATCTTGAATTTAATAGCAGGAAATTACGCGTCATCCAGCATTTTATATCTTTGAGACACTCTGTCAATTTAGATGAGTTAAGTGTTTTCGATTCTGGTTATAATGAAATATATAATTGAGTATCATCAGCATAACAGTGGAAGTTAATTCCATGTTAGTGATAAGACCCTTATTCACTGTCTGGTGTCGTTTAAAGCCCTCTGAAGCTTCACTGAAACTCTCATTTGGACCTTGAACCGTTTGATTCCCATTGAAGTCCATTATACTAAGAAAAATCCTGGAATGTTTTCATCAAAAACCTTAATTTCTTTTCGACTGAAGAAAGAAAGACATGGACATCTTGGATGACATGGGGGTGAGTAAATTATCAGCAAAAGTTTTTTTAAAAAAATTGAACCACTCCTTTAAGGGACGAGAGATATGGTCATGCAGAATAAGGCATTACTATGTGTTTTATAAGTACTAATAAACCACCAATATCCTAGGAACATGCATGCTAATAAGCAAAAAATATGAATGGATGAAGGTATGTATGGATAGATAGATGGATAGATAGATATAAAGATTTCTCAGAATAAAAGGTGCAGATTAGCACACTTGCCTGGAGAAAGTGTTGACTGTGAAAACAGACCACTGCAAAGAGCGATTAAAGCTCTTAAATGGATTTCACGCAGAAGAGAGGAAATAAAAGAATGAATGAGATAAAGAAAAAATAGATTTGCTACCCTGGATGGAAAATATGTAGGAAAACAGACATCCGCTATAGGGGGGTGGAGGGTGAGTGCAACTGCCGCAGTGTAGACCTCCCCTCTACTGCTCATTTGTTCGACAGCACACACCTTTTCCTTTCCAAAATAACGTGAGACTGCCACTCATTTTGTGAGCTTTAAAGAAGCACCCACCAACACCAACATTTCAAACTCCAAAATGTCAACCTAAGTGATTAAATCGACAGACATCCATAATCTTATGTTACCTTGGACCAAATGGCAGATAAATCCCCTGCAATCCCTGGAGTGAAATTTAGAATTCATAAATGCAAAGGTGCAAACAAAGAGCCAGCAGCTTTGATAAGGAACAGCACACCTTTGGAGCAAACTGCTGAGGTGGCAGCATTGTTTGAATAAGAATGGGTTTGATGTAATATGATAATGGCGGTGAAATGAGGCAGTGCATTCAGTCTTTTAAAAAGGATTTTGTGGGGCATCCTGATGTAATGCTTTAGCCAGCTGTAAGACGGTAACAGGATAGGAGAAGGATATAGAAAAAGCACAAGTCACTTAAATATTCGAGTAAAATATGGTTCAGCGTGATTTGAATGATTACAGCAGCTCACAAGGAATAAATGAGGTTGTAATGAATCTGGTAAGCTTATCTGAATCTGAGAGGTTGATGACGTCATTATGAGAAGGTACATGTAGCCCAATCAAAAATAACCAATTCGATATTCATTAACAATTAACTATAATAAAAGCCGATGCATTTTTTGGTTAAAGGAGGGGTTGACTGCCATTTCACTTTTTTCATTTTAAATAGTGTGTAATGTTGCTATTGGTGCATGAACAGTATCTGCAAAGTTGCAGCGCTGAAAGTTCAGTGTAAGCAGAGATATCGTCTTTTAAAAATCAGGAAGTATAATCGCCTACAAAACGACTCGATTGGGACTACAGCTGGGTTATGGTACGTCACTAACCCACACATTTGCATCAACCACTCCCTCTGGAAAATGCAAAAAAGTGCATGCACATTTTTCAGCAGCTCCAGCCTCCAGCACGTCAAGTGTGTTGTGTTCACGCAGCTGTCAGGTCTTCTGTGCTCGGACTTCCCATGGACGCTGTACTTCGTCAACAATGGATAAAATTTATGTTTGATTATGTTCCTGAAAGTGACGATCGTAATTTAGCTCTCTGTGCTGCGCATTTTACGGAAGACAGCTTCCAGAATCTCCACAAGTTCAACACCGGATTCAACAAGAAACTGTTACTAAAACATGAAGCAGATCCAACTTTAAAACCAGAGGCAGCAGTTGTTGGGCCACAACCTGTAAGTAGGCTAAGACTTAATTATTTTAAATGTATTTGCATGTATAATTCCAGACGAAGCCTTGTGTTTTATTTTTTTCAAAAGCCAGCGCTGGCTTTATTGCCACTATAGGCTAGTAGTTATGCTATTTTGTGTCTCACGAACGCATACAAACATGGATTTTGTAAAAGTACTAATGTTGTAAATGTATTTTTTATGTATATGTTTTATGTTTTCATATCCGTTTCGCCCTTAAAGGTAATGGGCGTTAACCTTCCGGACAACGTGAGCGACAGTTTAGCCAATCACAACACACTCGACCCAAACTAACCAATCTGAGCCCACCGCCCGTTTCTGAGGGAGTGTTTTAATAGAATCAGGAAGTGAACCGCTCGTTCAGGGGACAGAGGAGAGCGCGGCTGACAATAAAGGTGAAGTTTATGAAAAATAAGACTTTTAAAAAAACAAAAAACACGAATACATGTTATATTGCATCCCATAAACACAATCATGAAAAGAAAAAAAGCAGTCAACCCCCCCTTTAAAATACTTTTATCACAGCTTAATATTCAGAGATACCAATATAAATCCAATATAAATGGTGAGACTGAATGTTTGCAGGCATGTGCTGTCCTCCGAAAAAAACAACAAAAAAAAACAATAAAATAATATTAATAAGATACATAAAATATAAAAAATATAGATATATTAAAATACATGCATACAAAATATATTTACAACAACAACAACATATGTATTCCTTTACAAACAGCAACAGTTCAAAACTGACTAAATGTAAAGTGAAGAGATAAGTAGTTACAGCAGTTTCTTGTCAAGTAGTATTTGTGACATTCAACTTGATGCCACTAGGGCAAATTATGAAGCATTCCTCATAAATAAAATCAAAACGGAGTGGGTCATATAGACATGGAGAGCACTGACCCATTACAGAATCAGGAACACAGCATGGTGTAACAAAGCTCACCACTAAATGCTCTAATCTGTGCTGAAGCTGTCCAGCTCAAACCAAGCTAATCCACCTAAGAAAGACAGGCCAGATGGTCACATGCAACTGCTGAAGTCCTGTACAGGAGCCTGATGACATGTCTGAGGTTCATGCTTGTATTTATCTAGTGCCTTGAGTTACAACCGTAAGCTCTGTGAAGAGGCAGCAGGCGGCAGCACCTGGCTCTCTAAAGCGGATGGGGTGACAGGCTTCAGCGTTCCACAGAATGGTAACCTTGCAATTCCTGGAGCACCGAAGCATGCGGAGCGTGGTCATAGGGGTGTCATGATACAGAGTTACACTCTTCTATGGAGATCACCAAGCTTCAATCGCCATCACTCTCTGAGGAATGTCGTAACTCTAAATCAAACTCACACGCTGGTAACTGCACACTCATAGTTCAAGGACTTTGACTGCTGCCCATGTTGGAACGACCTCATGGGACTCAAATCGGCTCGTGTGAGGAATCATTAAAAGAAAATTACCAGCAGAACATCTAAATTATCCCTCAGCAGGAGCTGCATCACCAGAGGACAAGGCGGTTTTCGCTGCAACTACTCATGCGTACAGACACACAAAACTAACCCATAGCCCTTGTTTTGTTTAAAGAGCAATTCAGAGATTTCAAGATCATTCGGACAGTGTCATATCAAAGCTCACAACCTTTGACCACAATCCCACTGCTACAGACTGGGTTAATGCCCCGTTGAACTGCGAAAGCGCCCGTGGGGTGTCACTCTGGGTTAATCTCTGGTGAAAAAGATCACACAAGCGTCATGATAAACAACTTTATTACCTGCCCTTCGACACTGCCACATGTTGTTTCCTTTGCACACACACCTTTTAGACTTCTCTGCCAAGATCAAAAGTCTCAGGACACTGGTAACGCTGACATGCAACCCGTCAACTACATTTCACAACTTAAGCTATAATATGTATTTAATTGCACATATATTTTTGTTGTATTAGACAGAGAGGTGGATGGATGAGGGACGTATTTTAGGCAGTGTCAGACTTCAAACCTCTAATAGTGCCCCAGATATTACTTTCTGAGAGTATGAAAACCTTGTTAGCTTGCACGATTAACGTTTATGCTTGAGTGCCTCTGCACAAAAGACTTAGCCTAATGTCCTCCACACACTCTCCCCCATCAGCTTTTAATCCACTACCTCCATCGTTCTATATGCTTCACACAAAAGTGAGTGACAAAAACATGCCCTTTTCAATCTGACAGACCATCCTCATAAATCAACAGTGATCCATATAATACCAAAAATGCATTTGCAAAATTAAACAGAAACAGCGTAAATTGAGTGTTCATTGAAGCAATACAAATCTAAATGCATTTAACGGAATAAGACAAATCTCTCTCAATTCAGTTCCCAACAAACTTCACAGTTGTCAAGAGTTTTAATTGAATGTGATTAAAGAGAAATCATGGGCTGTTTTATAACGATCCTTGTGTAAACATCACAGCATCTCATCAAAGCAAGTCGCAAGCTAAACCCATTCTAGGAGTGTGGCACAGCTTTCCCAGGGTGCCCCAGGAGACTCAAAGGCAGCCAGGAAATAGTAGCGAGTACGTAAATGATAGCATGACTAGCCTGACGTAACATTGGAAAAACACATGACAGAAAAGTCCCAGTGCCGGCACAGGGCACTCTGAGGAGCATGCACCATGACATCTCAATGTATATTTGTTGCCATCAGAGAACAAGTAACAGAATTCTGACCATCAAGTGGCTGCAAATCTTCAGTACCTCACTAACTGTGAAGGAAGAACAAATTCAAAGCGTGACTTACCCAGAAGATGAGGTTGAAGACAAACATCATGTATTTCAGACAGCACAGGCAGCCTCTGGCCATGTTGCACTTCTTGAACTCTAGAAGGAACACAAAGGATAGATCCAGATAAAAGACCACGTATTTGCTGCCTTTAGGAGCCTTGTACTTGTTACTGCTTTTGTCGTCGCCAGCCGCCGCGCTTTGAGCGGCAGTTTGCGCACGTGGGCCAGTGGACCCGTGAAAGGCGCCGGCGGTAAGCCTCGTCCTCCAAACGGCCGCCCGGAGGTTGAGGCTTGGGCAAAGTCTGAGTCGCGGCTGTCCACTGAGGGGCTACGGTGGATGGCAGATTCCTCGCTACTTGACTTCTCCATGCTCTGGAACGGAAGCCACGTTATTTATTTCATTCTCTAGCATGTCTCTTGGAATAGCCCTTGAGCAGAACCTTGAACTTGCGCTCTAGTGCTCCAAAAAACTTCTTTCTTTTTCACACAAAATATCAGGATTAGGTCAATCAGACAGAGGCTTTGCAAAATCACTTTAGTGGCAGCTTGCACCGTAGCCTTGCCTTAATATCCAGAAGCATTACTCCCACAAGCAGGTGCACGTTGAGTGTAACTGAAGTTTAAGCAGTATTCCTTCACCCTACGCTCCTCTTTACCCCTCTAAAAGAGTGTCCACCCCCAGCCCAAGCAATGTCCGGCTTGGTTCAGCTGCTGCTCGATCCCACACTCCTGCCTGCTGACCTCAGTTGATGAGTTCCCACAGCCTTCTAACTTCCACCCCCGTTCTCTTCTGAGGATTTTGCGCTCTGAGAGACTCTCTAGATCTCCCTTTATTTATTTTTTATCCTTGTTTGCCTGAATCAATCACGCTGCTCTGATTTAAACACTCTCCGGCACGGCATTCTGTTCCTTGCTCCTCTCCTCCTCTCTCCGACTGTGCTCTCAATCACTGCTCTGGTGCTGATACACACTATTATCAGCAGCCGCATCTATAGGGCATTCCCTCCCAACCTAGCGCAAAGCTCTCACCTCTCTCTCTCTCTTCTCTCTCTCTCTCTCTCTCTCTCTCTCTCTCTCTCTCTCTCTCTCTCTCTCTCTCTCTCTCTCTCTCTCTCTCTGCCTGTACTCCTCTCAGCCCCTCCCCTGCCACTCAGCTATTGGTGCTAGCCCCTCCCCTAGCCAATACAGCAGCTTTAATGTGCTTATCATCACTGTGCTTTATGCCTATACATGTTCACTGCTGTGAACTGCGCAGACTGGCCGGGGGAGAGTCTGGGAGGGCTACGAATGAATTAAAAAATATCATGAGCTGATGGAAGAGGAGTGGGACCGGGGGGTTGGGGGTATGGGGGAATGGTGTGGTTGGCAGGGAGATGAATATGAGACCAAGCACGCAGCTGCACATTTGACTATAGCAAGGGACTGTGGATATGTTCATAAAACAAGGAGCTTTGAGTTGCAATGAATGCAAAAATAAGGATCTGAATTTAATAACTGAATCCGTAAATTACATTCATGGGTTAATCAAATAATTACTATGTGATCATATTTGGAGTTTGGTGTGTGACAAGAGTTTACTACTGCAAAACCCGTTATCCATACTCTCCCATTGCCATTTAAGAAGCATGGATAAACTGGCAGTGTATCAGCCTCAGGAATTATGGCACCATTTTAAGCATTGACACTGGATAGTAGCTTGAAGATACTTCAAGCTTTTCTGCGGAACATAGAGTTACATCTTGAGTACCTGATGCATTGCTGTGTGCTCACACCAAACATGTGTTTTATACATCCAGTAGACCAGAGTTTGCTAAAAAAAAAAATGGTGCCGGTCAAAATGACCGGCAGAGTTTTCGATTTACGGACAATTTGACGATATGCTGGTCAAATATCGCCTCTTAATTAGTCAAGTTGAGGTATACTGAAGGCAGGCTATGTACACCAATCCCTCTTCCCCACATAAAATATCTGAATAGTAGCTTATTGTTTTTACTAAGCGAACTTAATTATACACTCTCAGTACAGTATGTCTAATTTAGCTGGTACATTTTACATAGGCCACCGTGAAATCACTCCTTGTCAAATTAACTGGAACAAACAAATGACTAGGCCTATAACATTGTCTTACGTCATTTTAGGCAGGCTTTTTACGCTTTTTTTCAGTGCTGAATTGTGCAGCTGCCGACTTAAAATCAAGACTTCCCAGTGTCTCCACAACTTGCAATGTGCGTAAGTCATGTAAGGGCCTGTCCACATGAGGCATCTTTTGCACGCTCAAGTTCGTTATTTCAAATGTAGGCGTGTACACGCGTGCTCATAATGGAATCAACAATAATCAATAATGGCGTCTGCACCGCATCAAGATAAAAAACATGTTGGTGTGGATTGAGGTAGGGCTGCTATTTTTACTTAACGAAAAATCTTAGACTAATGGAAAAAATTGCCAGTTTTTGAAAGCTTTGTTCAAACGGATATGTGTATCATTTATTCTGGTTTTCTCTAACTGTCAGAAAGCAGCAGGTGTGTGAAAATTTTATCTGAATCCAGGTTCTGTTGTTTTGTATGCTGCTGTTTCAGCCAGTTCTCATCCTTTATCGTCATATAGAATGCTATATGACAAAACTGCGCTATACTACGCACATGGCACCCTTTATCGTTAACACGTGAACCCAAGGCGTCATAAATCCTTCAGCGTAATATGAGACTACCCTACCCACACCTAAACCTACCCATCACAGCGCGTGTTATATTAACAATAACGGCTGCCATGTGCGTAGTATAGCGCCGTTTTGTCATATAGCGTTCTATGACGCTAAAGGATGAGAATGCATTGGCTGTTTGCACTTTGCATGTTAAAATAAACTCTTTGATAAAACAAATAAATAAAATGTTTATTTTTAATGGGTCATATATACCCATCAATTTTATTTGTATTTAATGCAAATTCAATATTATAATCGTATCAGTTTATGGTTTATCGTATGGAGGTTGTTTGACTCGGAAAATTAATGAAATGAGCATCCCTACTGGATACATTTCGTTGAAATCACACATGAGGACTTTGCAGACTGTGGAAAAATGCAATCCTCCCACTGATCCATATAATGTCATTATATAGATCAGTGAATCCTCCATAGCCACGGAGGGCATCACGTCACAGGCTTACGGCATCAATAAGAGGAGCGGTGCCCGCAGACTCAATGTTTGTAAAATGACAAATAATCCCTCTGATCGGTCAGCGTAGTTTTGCTTTATACATTTAAGGCTTACTCTCAGATTCAGATTGTGTTAGGGGCAGTATTATAAGGCCATTTCAATTGGACAATTTGACCGGAGAGATTTAATTTAGCACATTTCATCCTCACATGTTACAATGTACGCCACCTATGGGGCATGTTGTCACATTTCACTTCCATTCTTTCAGGGTAAATCAAGAAAAAAAGTAAACACAGCATTAATAAAACAAAACCACATTATTGTACTAGACATGTGGAAAATAAATAAATAAATACTCTAAACCCTAAGTAGATTTACACATAACTCAGAAAGTCAAAAAGAGTTAGCCTACTTTGTGCCCACGCTCTCCCTTATTACTGGGCAATGGAAACCCTGCTGGACTCTAAATGTGTGTTCCAATTTCCTTTAAAAGAGTTCCATAAGTCTGAGGGCACAGACTCTGTGCAAGCCCCGGAAAGCGGCAGAAGTGATCTCTTGCACATACACGTCACTCATTGTTTACACAGAACACACTGTAAAAATGTTTTTGTTGATTTAACTTAAAAAAATAAGTAACCTGGTTGCCTTAAAATTGTATGTTCAGATGAAATGGAAAAACTGAGATAATACAATGGAGATTGATTTAATCATCAGAAAACTCAAAATATTATGTTATCTGAACTACATTATCTAAGTTGATTTGACAGAAGAAAAAATGTTGTGATTACAAATCATGAAAATATATTTTTTTTACAGCGAGATTGTTAGTAAGACGGCTAATTAAAATGGTACTAATATGCGCTTATCTGGGATGTTTAAACCATCGTAAAGAAAACAATTACGCATGCTCTCGCAAATCATCAGGGAGTGGGAAGTTTTCACTTCCAACTTTCTGGCACTTGCGCAGCCCGGCCTCGCGGCGTCTAGATCACTTGGACGTGGCTTTGGTCAAGAGGTAGAAACAACATAAATAGCTGTTCGTTTTCTCACACAAACCGCTCGTTTCATGTCTTAGGCCATCAATGTGTACTTACATTTAAGAGTCATTATATCATGTTTAATTTGGACTTCTCTGTGCACGCTCTTTGAGGTGTTGACCAAAGACCTGCATTATGACTGACAGACAACAACGGTTTGACCTAAAAATAAAAATTTAAACTACTGCAGAAACAAAGACACGTACATCTTGGATGCCCTTGAGGTAAGCAAAAACATACCAAAAAATAATTTCAAAGTGAACCATCCTTTTAACTCTCCTAGCATCTGACCAGCTCTAAATAAACATATCTGTCATTTTGCAATTGAATCTTCGGATTATTTTCTAACAAGGTCAACCACGGGAAATGTATCAAAAGAAAAGGCTACCACGAAATTCAGTGCCGTCAATATAAAAATAGTTATGTTCATTTGTTGTTTTTTTGCCTTATGTGTAATTTATATTAAAAATAGTTTAAATCAAAATACAGACACTTTTAGTAAAAAGTCAGGTACCAGCAGGATTTTTTTTTTTTTTTAACCAAGTTATTGCAGAAAAAAATTCCAAACGGTGAAAATGATCGTCGTGGCCGTTCTAGTGTTAAGGGACCTATGCATCAACCTTGAAGGTGATCCATACTTTTTGTGCTAAAAATCTTACATCAGAGTTTTGATTTTTCAGAAGATAAAAATTCAATCTCTTCTTCCAGTTTTACCTCCTGAGAGATGTGGCAAATGAAAAATGTGAATATTGCCATATACAAAAATGTACAAAATTTTTACCATGATATATTCAGACAAGCATATCATAGAAACTTGGAGGTGGGCCACAAACAATGTGATATAAGCAACATTTGCAAGCATGTTTTCAAAAGACAAGGTAGAAATCTAGTTCATTTTACTGTCATGCCTCAGAGACTCTGGACTAAATAGTCAGTAGGCACTAATGAAGCATTTCAATCTGCAAGTGTTTGTGAAACGGTTAATTTGGCTACTTAGAACAGCGAATCAGCCAGCTGTCATCGACCAGCTGTGTTTCATCACAATACTGCCTCTAATTCACTGTGCCACCTTTGCTGCAGATATCCAAAGTGCACCCTGTGTTTAGTAGTATGATTCACAGCTTTAAACATCCCCTAATATCAATGCTATTGACAGCACT
>JAQIUQ010002008.1:450000-467500 GCA_030378365.1 Hybognathus amarus | reverse complement strand
TTTGCACTGAAACTGTCTTTTTGACCTTGAACCGTTTGGTTCCCACTGAAGTCCATTATATGAAGAAAAATGCTGGAATGTTTTCATCAAAAACCTTCATTTCTTTTCGAACTGAAGAAAGAAAGACATGGACATCTTGGATGAAATAGGGTGAGTAAATTATCAACAAAAGCTTTTTTATTTTCAAAAGTGAACTACTCCTTTAAGGCTCTTTCAATAAAAATAAATACTATCTGAAAATGGTTTAACCCTCTGGGGTTCTTCGTTTAACAGTCACACTCGGGACCTTCGGGTTAAAAAATTTACCCAAAGGGTGGAATTCATACTCAAAAGATAAAATATATGAATATTTTTTTACTTGTTTTTATTATATATTTTTTTCCTTTGTTTTTTGGTGTTTTGAGAAATTTTCTAAAATAAAAAATAAAAATATTTAGTAATAATATGCAATAATTATGACCAAATTTTCCCCCATTGAATATAATAGAAAAAAAAAAAAAAAAAAAATATATATATATATATATATATATATATATATATATATATATATATATATATATATATATATATATATATATATATATATATATATATATATATGATTTTTTTTAAAGCTGTATTTCATTTTGGAGTCAAGCCTAGGCCTCATAAAAGCAATTTTTGAAATTAGATGGATGCCATCTCGTGGACAAACTGAGCTTTTAAAAAATGCAAAACACATGTATCTGAATCTGAATTTTTTTGGTGTGTTTGTGTATAAAGGTGTGTTTGTGTGTGTGTGGACTGTGTGTGTTTTATAGATTCACCCCTTCACGGTTGTGTTTTTTTTTTTTCAAGTTGTGCTGATTTGTAATTGTACGCACAAAAAAACTCAGTATTTTCACATTTTTGCCAATTTCCCATTCATTTCCTATGCGGGTCATTTTTGACCCGAAGGTCCTGAGTGTGACTAATTTTTTTTTTTACGACCACTTAAGACTTTTCAAATCCTGTCCCCAATTTTTTGGGTGTTCATATACCAAGTACCAATAAAGTCACCAAGTTTCGGACCATTCCGATGAAGCTACGATTTTTTAAATTTTTTATTTAATGCTTCGGGTCATTATTGACCCGAAGAACCCCAGAGTGTTAAATAAATCAAACAAAAAAGCTGAAATGTGGGCCTATAACTGGTGCTGTAAAGTTGTATGAAAGTTGTCATTTTAATGGTGAGACTACTTTTCAAGTAGTTTGGAGATTACTTTAATTAAAACATTTGACATTTTTATTACACTTTATTATGCGGTCAGTGCATTACATGCAAACATGCAAAAACCTACATTCTCTAGCAGCAGCAGAGTCATGCTGTGAAAGCATAATAAAAGTATTATTTCACACTGGCAGTTTTTGTCATGCAATCTGAAAGAATATTTCAGATTGTCAGTATGAAATCCAGTTTACTCCAAACTCTTCAGCAGGCAGCATGACTCTGTGACCTTATGCGAATGGTGCTGCGAGACAAACGACAGGGCTGGGCCTCCTGTCAGCTCTACACTGACAAAGCAACAGACCACACAGGTAGGCAGGGCGAGAGAGAGAGAATGTGAATGAAAGAACGAGGGAAACAGAGACCCGGGCACCTCAATCTCCAGTTTAAACAGCAAACCCGCGGCCTCATCCATCAGCGTAACAGCAGATAAGCATGTACGAGAGCGAGAGGACAGAACAACCTAAACAAAGTAGAGCAAACAAACTTCAACCCGACATTAGCATTTACAACCTCAGAGGGAACGCCTGGCCTGCAGAACCTAACTGAAGTTGACTTTGTTCAAGCACTGTATGAATTCTTTAATAAACAAGATGGAAAAATCCTGAAGCATGTGTAGATTAATGAGAAAAGCGGCTTCCCACTTTTTGGTCAACGGGGACTTCTTAATAATTAAATTAATGAAAAATTGCACATGAGAGAAAAAAAAAACATTGAGTCAAAGATGTCGGGTATTCATTCATCATCACTGAGTTTAATTGATGTTCACAGAACAGATTCTGAGAACTAACTTTTTTTGATAAAAGTGCTACGACATATGAACAGTGTGCATAAATAGACAATTAAAAAGCTAATATCGGCTAATGTTTAGCTAACTGGTTAATTGGTTATTATTGTATTATGCAAGAAAGAGGCTGCAGAGTAATAAAACACAACTATATTTAGAGAATTATACAGATTGGTAGTCAATGAGACCTCATAAGTGGACAAATTGAAAAGATCTGTATAGACAACAACTGCACAGGCTGAATCCCACACTTGAGACTAAGGGGCTGTCTATACAACACAGTTTTCAACTAAGGCCTTGTTCACACTACATGATTTTAAAACGTTGGGCTGAACTGTGTGTTTCACTTGCTCTCAGTGAAATCAGGAGTGTTCAAGTTGTTTGGCAGTTCACACCACACAACACAACTTGATTGATCCACAACAGGAGGTAACGCACTACACGAGTTGACAATACACTACATGGAGATACACCTACGATCGGATGATAAGAGCAAGCTGTTTCAGTATGGTACAGTCTAAATCCTGAAAAAATCAAATAAATAACGAGTTGACAACAACTCTGTCACCCAACGATTCTATCTTGTCTACAAACCACGTTTTGTCACGAAAAACCACGCAACAAAACAAACCAGAAATGACGCGAAACAGCACGCGCCTATACCCAGCGAAGAAGAGAACATGTGAATGGACGTCAGACAGAAACTGTTTGCACACTGTTTGCGCGACGATCTTCTGCTCTGAGAAAAAAATGCAAACAATAAATAAAAACTAGGATTTACCTGGTGTCTTCAACCCATGCGTTGCTATGATCGGCTGGACTCATGACATCGCTGAGATTGAGTCGCGCGATTTTTCTGGGCTCGCCAACACGTCTGCGAGGCATCTGCGAGCGTTTTTGCTTCATTGTTGGCTCTTTCATACTAACAGATTGGCGAGCGTTCATCGTCCACTAATCCCCGCGATTTGCACGTGATAACACCCTGACCAGTCGGCGAGCTCAACGATTTGCAAATCGGCCATAAATCGGGCTTAAAATCCTGTAGTGTGAACTTGGCTTAAAAACGCAAATGTTTTGGCCATTTACATGAAAACAGCGTTTTGGAGACCTGAAAATGCAAACTTTTGAAAACGTGTTTTAAAGTGCAAGTTTTCAAAAATGCTACTCTTATCGTTTTCAGGTAAAAAAGCTAATTTGTGGAAACGGTGATGTCATGCACATACGCACATGTTGTCTATATGCACAAAGTGTTTTTTTTAATTTAAAAAATATATATATCAGAGACATTGCCAGCTACTGGCCTGCATGCACAATAAAATTTGTTTTTGACATTTTCAAGAATCCGTGCAGTTTGATGCATTGAAAAATATCAAAATGCACACCAAAAAATATTTGATGCACATCGAAAAATTGAAAATACTGTGGAAACAAAGACACCTACATCTTGGATGCCCTTGAGGTAAGCTAAAACATATCAACAATTAATTTCAAAGTGAACTATCCCTTTAAGAGACAGGCATAGCCATACCATCGACATTTACGGAATTAGATTGCATGGGTGTTTGGGGATCTTTTAACAATTAACTGTGCAGCTCTACTTTATGGGTTCAATGTCTTGTGACTGCGTAGGTTATCTCTGTATCTTATCTACCCCTAAAATAGTGTATATTAGTTTGTATTAGGCATAGCTAAGGTATAGCGGTGTACATCTGAGGGTACAGCACCAGGGAGAAGCTAAATAGATCATTTTTAAATTTTGTTCTAAGAGTTTAGGCAGCTCAATATTTTTTGGAAGAAAGTAATAACCAAGAACAAAATAACCAAGAACATTCGATCTCACTGCTTCAATAATTACTGTTAAAAAGCAGCCTAGCTCAGACATACGACAAATGTTGGATTATTTGAATGCTTCTTGAAGTTCACAGATGATGAAATCTGATAGAAACAGCACATATTCTTTTCCAGCACACAATTGATATGGGAAAACTTAGATTTGTGAAAAATCTGCAATGGGACTGTCAAACTGTCAAAAAGTTAGACCTAGCGAAATAGTGAAGATGACCTTCACTCATCAAATTACAACAGGTTCCTGTTTGCACCTGCAGCCTAATATCTGCTCAGCATGGAATATGGCACTCAGCTTTGAGGCATTTTATAGTACAGCTATAATTCATCCATCAAATGCCATTATAGACACAAGGTTGCTGTCTGCATATTACCTTCGTGCCCAGTGTCAAATACAAACTGGAGGACCCCAGCCAGAGAAACACTTCCCCCATCTATACATAGGCATAGTCAGTCATCCGTTACCCTCCCTTCCCCCACCCCACGATTAGAGGAGAAAGAGAGAGCGGGTGACTTTTATTTTGGGAATCTGAGAGGGGGGTGAGGCAGATAAAAGTGTTGTGGTTTTACGGCCAATGCTCCCCACCACGTGTGCATCCTTGGGGAGGGTGACGCCAGCCAGCCGGTTCCCTTCACCTTTTCCGAAGAACCTGCGGATGCTGCGGTCACAACTACAGCCTATTTCCAGCTCTGCAGCTACATGATTATACCAATGATCCCTTCCGCCATCGCAAAAGCCTATCAGGGTCACTATTCCTGTGGCGCCTGTCGGGCAATTCGACACACACTTAATCCTCCTCTGTGTTTCATGGAAACAGCATTAGAAAACACATCAGGAGGTCTGGAGATAGAAACACACAAATGTCCAAACAGGGACTGGAAACCTTTAGAGAAGTTTTCTAAACTGAGCTTATCGAGAAAAGTAGCTGCCTATAGTTATTGCTTGCTTCTGCTGAAGGTGGAGTCTAGAAACCTTGGAGGTAGGCATGGTGCCCATTGGCTCCAGCGTCGTCTTTGAGGTTTGCGGGGGCATTTTAACATGCGGTTCAATGTAAGCAGCTGGTCTGTAGGAACTGGAGCTGCTGATACAGCTCCTCGAGGTCAAAACCGTTATAACAATATATCACTGTCTCTACGACTGTGGATGTAACACAGCAGGAATGGCTTGTGGCATACCACTCTTTTATCCAAAGTTTTATTACATGGAAGATTTATGTGCCCATTCATTAAGCTTGCCAGAATTAGTGTGGATAAGGATTCATGTTTCTAGGTGAAAGAGAAACAGAGATAAGACTCAAGACGCCAGATGCTATAGAGAGATTTTCAACATGTACATCAAGAGGCAATTTTTTTTCAATCACATTAATGCTACTCGGAAAACTGAGGGATGCACCAATATGAACATTTTGGCCGATACCGATAACCGATAATTCTTTAAACTTGAAAGCCGATAACCGATATATTGGCCGATATATTTTTAAGAGCCTAAATACAAAAACCATGTCCCAAACATACAATTATAAGGATGTTCTCATTATAATTTTATGTAGCCGACACGATGTGAGCTGCACATGCTGTACTTTATTGTATTTTCCTTTTTGAAGTGATTTCAATCATATTTCAAACAATTAAAAACCATCATTTTGAACAGTGTGCATCTGAAGTGTCTCAGCTGAAGGAAATAATCCATAATTTATCGGTTTTAATATATCGGCCAGAATATTCTTATCGGGCTGATAACGATAACATTATATGTGAACATTAGGGGTTTGACGAGATCTCGTGCCACGAGATCTCACGAGACAAAAACATGACGAGATTTCCCGTTGAGTGAAAAGCTGTCTCGCGATATTGCCATGACTGAGCGTGAGGGGAGATTAAAATAGAATATGCCACCGCTACCGTACACTCACATTCGCCTAAACTATCGTTTTGCTGTTTTTATAATAAATAATAACCATAATAAACTAATGTAAAAGTCTGGTCTGCTCATCCATTACGAGTTGCCGTTGCAATCAGTGCAGCACGAATCACAGTTCACTGATCGCGTGACGATGGCGGAGGATTTGTTGCACAACATAGACTAAACGTCTGATAAACGTCTTGTATAAGTAAGCAATAATGTACGAGAGGCTGTGCTGTATTGTGAATAAGTAACGGCTAAAGGGCGTTGTTAGGCACGACGCAGAGTGCCTGCAACCCCTTCAGCTTTTACTTATTCACGATACAGCACTTGCCTTTGAGTAACTTATTGCTTTTATAAAACAGTTGCCACACAATATTAAAGTAAAAAACAATGTATTAGTGCAACTTTCTTGAAGTAAAATCACTAAAAGCCTTCTTTCCACTAAAAAAATAGTCCCTGAGCATGAACAGCAACAACGTTCCAATGTGTAAAATGCATGAAAGCTCAAATAAAAACAACATAGAACCGCAGTGTTGTGCAGCGATCAATAGAACCGTTGGGTGACGCGGTCATAGCTGTGTTTTATCGTGAATAAAGCACAGCTCTTGATCAATCAGAATCAAGGATTCGAACTAACCGTTTTATAATCTTGTATAATGCACGCTCAGCACCACTGTTTCCAATACACAGAGTACGTGCATTCACCAATTTGAAAGTAAAACTGCGCCGCACGCGCTGTCACAAAAAAGCTTTACACAGCCATGCGAAACGTTGTCTTGCCGGTCTTGCGCACCCAACTTGTCATTTTTGCGCGTTCTTGCGACACGTCAATTATAAAGGCTTTACTATGTGTCTGATCAGGTGCACAGACCTCACCCAATCATCTCCTGCACTCGGCCTCTGAAGCACCACTAACTCCCCTCCGTTTCCTCAAAGCCCGTCGATTTCCCACAAAAGCTGATATTAGAGTATTTTAACATTCCCTATGATAGAAATTTTTTAAATGACACCGTCTCTTTCTCTCTCCCACATATGTAGGCTAGTTATAAACTCTTTAGACTTTTAATGATTAGTGCTTTATTTTTAAAGCTTGTGGGTAAGAATCGTGTAAAAAAATCCCTCATTTTGGGGATGGAATCCGGAAATCTCCTTTATTTTCAATGTTCAATGTTGACGGCTGTAAGCTTCGAATATTGAGAGTACTGTAATGTTTTAAGGACAACAGACAAGGGAGGCTCTGTTTCTGAACTTATAATCGGAACACAAGAACAACATGGAGACAAAACACACCAGCCTTGTTTCTCTCTACCATTTCCAAACTCGCCGCTTTAACCCTATAACTGCTGGTGCAAAATAAAACAGCAATTTCAAAACAATTATAAAGAGTCTGTGTGCTAACTTTGATTATGGTTGCACTTGCACTTATTGTTTGCACTTCAGACCTCAATGAGTTCAGTTAGGAGGTCACACACAGCCTCAATCAGAAGTTCTGGAAGCTCTTAAATGTACAGTAAGGTCTGAAGAGACTCATGTGAAATCAAACAAGAGAAAAGCCAGTCAATAAAAACCTTTTACAGTGCTTGTTTATTGTTTTCTTTCAATGCATTTGATAATTCATAGTCATAAAGTAGACCTGAAATGGCATGCATTAATGAAATATTAGTTAAAAGATTGCAAAATACTGTACACCTGCATACTATTTTTCCAGTTATGAATTTTGTCATTGAGGATTTCTGAAAAATTGTGCAAAAATCTCATCTCGTTCTAGTGAATCCAATCTTGTGTCTGGTCTCGTCTCGTGAGATAAGCGTCTAGTCACACCCCTAATGAACACTTATCGGCCGATACCGATATGGTGGCCATGCATCGTGCATCCCTATAGAAAACTGTTGCACACTAAGAAAAAAGCATTGAAATGCCTATACTAACCATACACTACTGTTCAAGAGTTGAGGTCAGAATGATTTATTTTTAAACATAAAATTGTTGTATAGTGCTTTTTACATGCAACATTTTAAAGCAGCTTTAAAGAAAGTCACAGTTATGTCAATAAAATCTTAATAAATATTTGAAGAGTTCAGATGCAAAAGCCTCTAAGTGCCATTTGAAATTTTCTTCTAAAATGATCATTTTTATCAAGCTTGTATATTAAAGTTCAGTAATTTCACTTAAATGGCAATGAAGATTACCTATTAATGGTAATTTAAGTGAAATTACTGAACTTAAATATACAAGCTTGATAAAAATGGTCATTTTAGAAGAAAATTTCAAATGGCATTTAGAGGCTTTTTCATCTGAACTCTTCATTTGTTAATTAATGTTTGTCAATTATAACAAATATCAGACAGCAAAATAAAGAAAATTTGTAAAAATCAGCATTCCTGTGTAACAAAAAAGATCCAAAAAAATGTATCTTTTACAGGTAAAAAATATTCATCTAAGTCATTGTAGTTCATATTCATTTAAGCGGCTGAGTCCTCCTAATAGAACCACAATGTGGATAATAGCTGTATTTCAAAGAAGAGTGTCTGCTTTCTTGGATGCAGTTTATATTCTATGCTTCCAATGTTTATAAAAGGTCTTCACTTCAAATGTGTGTATAAGCACACTTGTGGGCATACAGTTAGATGCATTAGGGTCTTCCTGACATCATTATGAAACTATAAGACTCATAAATATGGTTTAAAGTGTAGACTTCACAGAGACATAATTACCTCATTTCTAGCTACTTCACAGCTAATGAAACATTAATACTCATTATTTTGTCCACTTGTAATGATTATTAAGCAATGCTAACCAGGAGGAAATTAGCTTTAGAAAAGCATCAGGGGACAAAAGTCAATGGTTACAGGCATGTAAACCAACCAGCTGGCCTACCAGCATCGAAATATGGCCAACTCCCCATAGACCATGATCTGAGCTGGCTTGAGACCAGAGACCCAAACTATGGCAGATGATAGGTCCTATGTGAGACTGTTCACTGTTTACTGAGGCCCAACTAAGCTGTTCGTTCCTTTACGGGGTCCAAAGAAGGCTGCAGATGGCATGGAAGGGCGAGAAGGACAGGCAGTGGAGCCTAACATCACGCTCCAAAAAACTTCAATATGGATTAGCATCGGTGAGTCCATCCAATGGAGGATTAGAGATTCTCTCCTGGGATAGAGCCAAGCTTCAACAATGAAGATGCATGGTCTTGCCTTATGCCCTGTTCAGATTACACATTTTTTTTGTCTGTTACGATAGTCACTGTGTCAGATTACGCGATTTTGAATAATAAAATCTTGTCTGTGTCAATGGACAAGACACAATGTCAGACTACACGTTGCTTCCTGACCTGTCATTCGCATGCCGTCTTTACGGCGCGTGATGTCATCGAGAAAGCGAAACTAGCGCGTGACTTCCGGAAATGAGCGTAAACAAACAATGGATGAAGCGGTGAGTGTTGTATTAGCTGTCCTGTGTTCAGAAAAAACTCGACAATGGACACGCTTCCTGGATTGCTCGGCATTGCCTTTTCAGCGTGAGAAATACATGGTGTGGCGTGTGAGCGTGTGGACTGGTTGAATTGCGTATGTCTCACGGCCATTGCGTGAGACTTGAGAACCCTGCTCGAAGAGTTTTAACGTTAGCACCATAGTCTCTCTTTCGTTTTGCCATTTTTGAAAGTTGTGTACAGAAAAGATGTGCTCCTATTGGTCAACCTCATACATGTGACGGAACCGTCGTGGAACGACCATTACAAAAATTAAACATGCTAGTCTTTGTGTCGTGATGTCGTGAAGCATTGCAGCACGCGAACGTAGGTTGTCTCCCACTATGACACACTATACGAGATGATACGATTCAATCTTGCGTCCCGACAGCCTGTTGTCGTTACGAATTCCCACAACACCCTACGTCAAATCGGATCGTGCCAAAATCGGGCTAAAAACGTGTTATATCTGAACCAGGCATAAAATAAACTCAAAAAGATTCCACGATAAGATGAATTCATTGTTTCAGCATTTTTAAAGTCTACTTGGAACAATATCTAGTTCTCAAAAGCTGGTTTTATCGATCATGAAAGTTCAAAAGAGAAGTAAATATAAGCACTAATAAGCAGATACCATAAGTTCCCCTTAAATTCTTTGTGTTTACCCGCAGTAAACATTTCAATGGATATTGCAACAGATTTATCACACCCACCACCACAACAAGCCTGTACATGTTAACACAAAAACCATTTTGTTGTCACTGACACTAATGAGTGTGTTCTACAAACATGTCAAACTCATGGTTCGCACAGCATCAGCGGATAAACAAAAGTGATGACGTTGTTAACAAGTCTATTGACATTGAGTAATCACTACTCGAGTTCAGAAACATTTCCCTCTGGTGAAAAAGCCTTTCCTGAAGGGTATTTCAAATTAGCCTCAACATAATTAATACCGTAGCTGATGTTATGCAACTACAACATATTCTAAAGTGATTTTACATCTCTGGCATACTGATCACTGTGGAAATGCAATACTACATTTTAATATTAGTTTTACACTGTGCTTTGCATGTGAACTGAATGAAAACAAATAGAAAGTAAAGTTTGTAAAGCATGTTTGAAAGTTTTTGAAGAATTTGAAGATGGAATGTGTATAGAATAGTCTGAGGCTAGATAAATAGAATGCTGGAACAATAGATAGATGGATAGAATTTGTTGGGAATCATGAAATTGCTCAATGTTCATTCTATTCTGGCAAAAATCAGTTGAACATACAACATGCCATTATTACAACTTCCAGACTCTTAAGACTTGGAGGCAGCATAAGAAACTAAAGCAAAACCAAGCAGCTGCAAACCAATGTGCAGACACCTGCTGACAGCTGAAATACATTCGAAAGGACAATAGCACATATAATATCTTCTGCATGCATTGACACCATAATTTTATACCTTGAGAAACAGTGATCTAGATGAGGTCTGACAGATCACTGCAAACTTCAGAGACATGTGTGCATGAGGAAAAATATTCAAGCTTTCTTTGCCCCGATACCATCATTTTTAAATCACTCTCTAGAGGGGTAAATCCTCACTCAAAATGATTTATAGGCAAAGTATAAAATTCCCGCAACCCACCGGCTCTGGATTACAATATCTGCCTCCCATGTGTAAAAATCATCATCTGTGTCATGAAAAATTAAGCCAGTTAGGGTGAAAAAGTGCGTTTCAGCCAAGCTATCGTCTGTCTTTGATTGTTCGAGTCATAGCTGGAAGTTTAATTTCACGCAGCCGATCTTCTGACATAAAATAGGATTCAACGTGGGGCTTAACTAACAGGTTGCAAAAAAGCAGACCCTGAAGTTAAGAGACATCAGCCATATGCACTTTTTTTCATATTCTCAGACAAGAGAATTTGTTTGGTTGACAGTCACACTACTAAGGCTCTCTTGAGAGTGCGTGCATGCGTTGTATTGGTGGATATTGTGACTGGGTGATGCACTGAATATTTTTCATATTCAAAATTATATTGTTACCAATACAAAATTTACAATGTGACTGTGAATATTAATGTTTATATATTGTAATGCCATCACACTTCCTAACAGTTCCTGGCAATTGACTAGGTTTGTGCCTTGTTAAGTATGATCCATGCTAATGACACCATAAGGCATTTAAGCCTCATAAAAAAAAAATCCACAAAATTTACATTATTTGATTAATTTCTCTAAATTTGCGCTGACATATATTTATTGAATCGTTTCTATTTTTTTAAATGAAAATAAATCACATTTTCTTCCCTTTAGTTCGGTTCGTTCACGCTCAGATCTGCACCAAAACAATCTTTCCGATGTTAACTGAACGAGGTGGTCTTGGCCTGAATGAAAACAAACTCTAGGAGGTTCGGTTAAGCTGAGAAAGCAATCCAATCAAATGGACCAACAAACTAAGGTTATCATAATTTATAACGGGAAATGTGTTATATACAGTAATAAGCATTCTGTGAGTGAACACATTAGTTATCACAGTTTAAAATCAAATTAAACAAAGAGCACCTCCATTTTAAAATGTAGTTTAATTGTGCTTTTCTGTGCATTGCACACTCTAAAAAATGCTGGGTTGTTTTAACCCAATTTTGGGTCAAATATGGACGAACCCAGCCATTGGGTTACATTTTTAACCCAATGTTTGAGTTTGTCCATATTTGACCCAAAATTGGGTTACTTAAAACAATGCAGCATTTTTATGTTTCTAAAAGAAATGTCTTCTGCTCACCAAGGCTGCAATTTTTTGATAAAAAATACACAAAAAAACACAGTAATATTGGGAAATATGATAATTTAAAATGACTTTTTATGTTAATATATATTAAAATGTAATTTATTCCTCTAAAAAAGCAGAATTTTCAGCATCATTACTCCAGTCTTCACATGATCTTTCACATATCACTCTAATATGATGATTTTATGCTCCAAAAACATGTATGATTATTATCCATGTTGAAAACAGTTTTTTACATTTTTATTTCAGGATTCTTTGATGAATAGAAAGTTCAAAGAACATCATTTATTTAATTAGACTCTTTTCTAACATTATAAATGTCTTTACTGTAACTTTTGATCAATGTAACTCATCCTTGATGAACAGAAGTATTGATTTCTTATTTATATCCCCCAAAAATAAAATACAAATTCTTACTGACCCCAAACTTTTTAAAGGGTAGTGTTTAATGTAACAAAAGCTTTCCATTTCAGATAAATGCTGTTCTTTTGAACTTTCTATTCATCAAAGAATCCTGAAATAAAAATGTAAAAACTGTTTTCAACATGGATAATAATCATACATGTTTTTGGAGCATAAAATCATCATATTAGAGTGATTTGTGAAGGATCATGTGACACTGAAGACTGGCGTAATAATGCTGAAAATTCAGCTTTTTTTTCAGAGGAATAAATTACATTTCAATATACTAACATAAAAAAGTCATTTTAAATTGTCATAATATTTCACAATATTACTGTGTTTTTTGTGTATTTTTTTATAAAAAAAAATTGCAGCCTTGGTGAGCAGAAGAGACTTCTTTTAAAAACATAAAAAAATCTCATCCAATCTTAAACTTTTGACCGGTAGTGTAAATTATTTACTAAAATTACTTTACAAGAATAGTGGTTCAGTCCATATTATGTATTATGGATTGCAGAAATACATAAATATTGATATTATAAACATTATCAAAAAGAATGAAAAACATGGCATATTGTATCCATAGCGTTGGTGTTTCACTGAGGTGATGCTTAAAGCTTAAGGTTCAAACCCAGCATCCTCACCACTAGAAACCAGAAACCGGGTTGCGCTCTCAACCTGCCCACAGAGGTGATGTATTTTTAATGCCCTCCAGTACCTCTATCCACATTGACCTTCAATAGAATGAAATTATCTCCAGCTATTTCCACGACTCCACATTAAGAAAACATAGGGCTTGTTTACACGTGAGTGCATCTCTAACGCTTTGCTCTGGGCTTGAATCTTAACAATTTGCAGTAAATATTGTCTACAATTGCACAACCTTTGGTTTTATGGAGAACCGCAGCATATTAGAGTTGCCACAGCAATTTAGAAGATGCCTCATAGGTAATCAAGAGTATGTCAGCGTGTGGAGTCACTCAGCCATTCACAGGCAAAGCTGAGGTTAAGTAAAATCAGACAAAAGAGGGTTTTTAATGCTAAAAATGCTAAAAATGGCAGTGTTGGGGAAGCTACTCTGAAACTGTAGTTTGACAAGCTACAAGCTACTCGGAAGTTAAAGAAGTTTAACTACAGTCAAGCTACCCGTTTAGAAAAGTAGTTAGCTACACTACAAGTTACAATCAAAAAGTAGCTAGCTACATTGAAACTACTTTTGCTTTTTGAACAACGTATATTACAAATAACTGAATAAGTGTCTGAGGAATGTTTTAAGTAAAATAATTAGTGTTTAAAACAAGGCAATGAAATTACGATTTCAAAGAGTATTGTTTTATTACACACAACACTCAAATATCTCTGACTGTTTGTCAAAAGTGCCAACAAATAGCCTACAACATTGCAAGAACGAAATATACATCCAACGTAAATTGCATGTAGAACATTTTCTCAAAAAATACTGATTGAACTTGGACAAATAAGGCCATGGGTAATTAACCTCAGTTGTTTCTCCATCCTCCAAATCTGCCGTCACGTCTTGCTATATAATCATAACATGGGTGTGTCAACCCACTTCTGTACGTCAGTGAACTGTTAGCCGCAAGATGCGTGATTAAACAACAGGTGGCGGTAATGGCAAAAAATGAGTTTGTAATCTAACAAGAAGAAGAATATCCTTGCATAGCGCTGATTCGTGCAGGCTCGACAATGTAGCAATGTAGCTTTTGCTCGTGCTACACCGCTACTTGCTGCAAAAAGTAGTTAGCTACTGGAAAAGCTACACTGTTTAAAAAGCAACTGAGCTACTGCCAAGCTACTGAAAAATGTAGTTAAGTTAGTAGCTACGCTACTTGTAGTTAACTACTCCCCAACACTGAAAAATGGTACTAGATACTGTACTAGATAACGTTTTCAAACTTTATTATAACTGAGTAACTGAATAATCAAGCAAGTATAAACAAATAAACTCATTTTTTTAAACAATAAAAGTGTCCTCATTTAAATAAAATAAATGTGTGTAACTGTGTAGTCTTGCATAGTCAGCTCAGTAATTCCACTCTAGATCTAGATGTCTGCTTTGGGTCCCTTGGCTCCAGGAAGTCTGCAAATCTTTGCTATTCCTGATACTCCACAGGTGTGTGTGTGTGTGTGGGTTTGTTTATATGATTTATGAGGACACAAGTTTGTATAATGACATGTGTATTACACTGGTATTACAACTTATTGGTGGTTTATGAGGACATATCAAAAGTCCTCATAAATCAAAAGGCTTAAAAAACATAAAAAAACAATGTTTTATTAAAAAATAAAAAATGCAGCATGTCTCCTGTGATGGTTAGGTTTAGGGATTGCGTTAGTGTAGGGGGATAAAATATATAGTTTGCACAGTATAAAAACTATTACTCCTATGGGAGAGTCCTCATAATGCTATTGCACCAACATGTGTGTGTGTGCCGGTGTGTATGCATGCGTGCTTGTGTCATATTGGGCATCTGTAATCAGGAACCTTCGATTGCCTTTTTATTTATGAGAACACCTAGATGTGTGAGGTGATTTATCAAAAGTGCTGCATGAATTTCATGATTTATAGTTTCCTTGGCTTCTGTGTGACCTTAAAATGCACCCTAGAACACAGACAGAAGCATAAAACAAAACTCAAGGGACAAAAAAATACATATGATGCATAGTCTACCAATGATGAGGACGTGACAGAACTGCATCTTCAATTCAGGGTCTGTTACAGCATTTCAAAATGGCTTTAAAGCCATTTTGCGATGCTAAATACACCAAAACCCTCTTTTGTTCAAGGTGACAAGTCACCCAAGGTGAAGTGCCATCATTTCTAACTCTGACGGTATGACAGAAGGAGCTTCATAATTACCCGTGATAAAAAGACTAGGACTGAGACACAAGGTTAAGGAATTTCAACGTGTATTTGTGTGTGAATAAAATACTGTACGAATTGAAATAAAGCAAATGTAAAAGGCGGACAGGATTTAAAGTTCAGGCTGAAGAAGCTGTGTCTGAAAAATCTGCGACAACTGCACTCCTTCATACTCATGGCTTCATTTTGCGTTGGGTGGCAACATTTCATTATTGTCGTGTCTTTCCACCTCAAGTCATATTTCATGGTGTTCCAACTAAATCGGCAGGGCCACAGAGTGTGGAACACATCTTGATTGGATTCTCTTTAAAGTCTGCTGACAGCGCAGAGAGAGAACAAGGAGAATAGGATGAGAAAGAGAGAGACAATTCTCAGAAAAAAAAACACTAGAGGTAACAGTAAATATAGGAAATATTGCTTAATCTGTGAAGCAGGAAATTGTATTTTCCGACAAATGTTAAACTGTAGATCAACCAGTGGGAGAACACAAAAACTGTGAAATTCATCTTTAGCAAGTGTTTTACAAATATTTACAAGGAGAACAAAAAGTAATTTGCACTTATTGATGAATCGTCCTCTCACCAATGAGCAAATCTGACATCCCCTAGAGCTCAAAAAAGGAGCCACACATGAGTATTGGGCATTTTACTTAATATGTACCTAAGCAATAGGAATAGATAAAAAAATAAAATAAAATAAAAAACACACACAAAGGAGATTTTAATTTCAAACTTGGTTGCTTTCTCCGAGGCAGAAATTATTTTAATGGGAGAGAAAATGCTGCTTTTCAGATTCATTAAAAATCCAGTAATTTCAGAGTTTCACAAAAGTTTCTCAACAATGTCTCAAACTGTGCTAAGTTTTACCAAGACAACACTGTAAAAAGGCAATAATTTTAATATAAACTTTAACATTTCTCAAATTCTCTTAAAAAGAGCAATTAATCTGTGATCCACATTTATTTTATAACTCTACAATGCATCAACAATCTTCTAGTTTGCATCTATTGAGTTCTAAAGAATTTAGGAGAATTAAGACAAAACATCAGTGACAAAAGCAGATAATTAGGAAGTGTATCAAACTATAAAAAAATCAAAAATCCGAGCAAAAATCTTCCATAGATGTCAAGAAAAGGTGTCTACATATAAATAATTTTAGGGGAAACCTATAGGAGAACATCCCCCACAAAAAAATACAGCAAGAACCAAAGAAACATCTGTTGTCTCAGAAGTATCTTGTATATCATTTGTTTTTAAATGTTTGTCATTTGAATGTTTAGAAAAATATGCATAATTGTTTTATTTATTTCAAATGTTTAAACTGTTTTCATTAGATAATCACCACAAAATTAAAAGTTAATAAAACTTTAAAAGTCAAGTCAAATCACCTTCATTTCTTTAGTGATTTTTACAGTACAGTGTTTTAAAGAAAATAATGCAAAAAATTGTTTCTAGAAGGAAATAGTCATAGTCCAGCTCAAGCAAGTTTAGTGATTGTTATTTTTTTGTTATTAAAAGCTATTAATTCAATTCATACATACACACACATACATATATACTTACATACACATTATTTATCCTTTTGAATTTACATAAAAAAAATTTGGCAAAATCCTAACCTTTCATTTAAGTAAAAGAATTGAAAGTGTGTGTGGGGGGATCACATTATAAATTAAAATGTTTTTCTCCAAAACATGCTGGCCACAATTATTCATACGCCTAGAATTTTTTTATGAATAAAATATCTATGAAGTATATTCCCATTAATATTTACATTTTTAGCACACCAGGGTGACTAGGAACATGAAAGTGTCCAGCTATGACTTCTTGTTTTACAGGAGTTTAAATATGAAGAAGCACAAAGGCCAAATTCCCTGAATCATCCATTACAATGAATAAAACCAAAGAACATGGTTCTGATGTGCATCAAAAGATTGTTGAGCATCACAAAATAGAAAGTAGATGTAAGAAAATAGCTGAAGAATTGAAAATTCCCATTTTGACCATCAGGGCAATAATTAAGAAGTTATAATCAACTAAAGATGTTACTGATTCTGCCAGGAAGAGGATGTGTGTCTATATTTTCTTAAAGGATGGTGAGGATGAAAGTTTGAGTGGCCAAAGACTCTTCAAGCATCACAGATGGGAGAATTGCAGAGATTAGTTGAGTCTTGTGGGT